>CAUYRH010014793.1:0-29463 GCA_963574655.1 Perodicticus potto
ATCCCCCTGCCTCGCCCTCCCAGAGTGCTTTGATTACAGGCCCTAGCCAATGTACCTGGCCTACGCCCAGTCTTCATTGGCTGATTTATTTGAGTTGTAATTCTCCCTAAGAATTTGTCAGTCTCAACTAATTTGCATAATTTGTTGGCATAAATTTGTTCATGACATTTGCTTAAAATCCATTTAATGTTCCTGGAGTTGATAGTGATGTCCACTCCTTCATTCTTGATTATGATCATTCACTTCTCTTTTTGGTCTTATTGTCTAGAAATTGATCAACTTTCCACTGAAGGATTTTTCTCTATTGTTTTTGTGCTTTCTATTGGATCAATTTTCCCCCTCTGATCTTTGTGATTTCCTTCCTTTTTGCTTGGTATCTTATTTGCGTCTTTTTCTCTAATTTCTTAAGGTGGTAACTTATTACTAGTTTGAGACCTTTCTTTTTTCTAATATAGATCTTTAGAGATATAGAATATCCTTTAAGTACTACCTTGGCTACATCTAATAATCACAGATCAGTTTTCAAATGGGTTTTGTGTTCAGATGTTCAATACTGATATTAGCCAGGAACCTGCAAGTCAAGGAATAAATGCATAATTAGAGATATATTTATAATAATTTTGGGGATTCATTGAGGGTACAAAGAACCAGGTTACACGGATGGCATTTGTTAGGTGAAGTCCCTCTTGTAATTGTGTCCCGCCCCCAATAGGTGTGTCACACACCATGACCCCTGGCCCTCCTCCCTCCATCCCTCTCCCCACTCCCCCATTCCACCATTCTCCCACCCTCCGCCATGTACTAGGTCATCAATTGTCCTCATATCAGAATTGATTACACTGGATTCTTGCTTCTCCATTCTTGTGATGCTTTACTAAGAAGAATTAATTCCATCTCCATCCAGGTTAATTCAAAAGATGTAAAGTATCCATTTCTTTTAATGGTTGGTTAGTATTCCATGGTATAGATATACCACAGCTTGTTAATCCATCCCTGGATTGGTGGGCATTTAAGTTGTTTCCACAATTTAGCAATTGTAAATTGAGCTGCAATAAATGGTCTAGTGCAAATGTCCTTATGATGAAAGGGTTTTTTTTTTTTTTCTTTTGGGTAGATGCCTAGTAATGGGATATTGGATCAAATGGGAGGTCTATTTTGAGTTCTTTGAGAATTCTCCATACTTCCTTCAAAAAACAGTTGTTTTAGTTTTCAGTCCCACCAGCAGTATAAAAGTGTTCCCTTCTCTCCACATCCATGGCAGCACCTGCATCTTTGATATTTTGTGTTGTGGGCCATTCTCACTGGGGTTAGGTGATATTCAGGGTGGTTTTGATTTGCATTTCTCTGATAATTAGGGATGATGAGCATTTTTTCATATGCTTGTTAGCCATTAGTCTGTCTTCTTTAGAGAAGTTTGTAGTCATCTCTGTTACCCAGAGATATAGCGGACTGTTGGCTAACAAATTTTAGCATATGTGATTTTTGTTCTTTACCCAGATGTATTCATAAAAGTATTGTTTCACTTCCAAATACTTTATTTCCTAATTTTTTTCCTATTCTAATTTAGGTCTGCTGTGGTTAGAGAACATACTTAAAAACTTGAAGTAATTTTGAATTTATTGAGATGACTTTGGTGGACCAGAATGCTATTTATTCTGAGTAATGTTTTGTATATGGTTAGGAAAAATGTGTATTCTGCCTCTTTTCAGTGAAGTATTCTGTAAATGTTAATTTGGTTACATTGGTGAGTAGGGTTGTCTAAATCTTTTACATCTTTGTTGATTTACTGTCTTGTGTTAATTATTGAAAGCAACATATTAAAATCTCTAACATGAAATATTGCTTATTTTTTTTCTTTCAGTTGTCATTTTTGTCTTCATAGGCAGCAGTGGTTCTCAACCTCCCTAATGCTGTAGCCATTTAATACAGTGTCTGTGGGTCGTGACCCACAGGTTGAAAACCACTGATGTACAATACTCTGATTCTCTGTTTCTAGGTGTATATATAATTGTTCTACCTCCGTGACATACTGACCCTTTCATCATTAGGAAATGTTCCTCTTTGTAACTAGTAACATTTTATATCTGAGGGCTGTTTTTTTCTTCTAGTAATATAGCCACTCTAGCTTCTATAGTTACTGTTTGTTTGTTTTATCATTTTCCATCATATTACTTTCAACATGTGCATCTCTAGTAAACATCATATAAAAGTATAATGATTTTCAATCTAGTAACCATTCCTTTTTTATTATAAATTTTAATTCTCTTATTTTAATGTCATTCTTGACATGGTTGGATTTATGCCTGCCATTTCATTCATTTTCTACCTGTCTCGATTATTTTTGTGCCTCTGTTACTCCTTTACTTATTTCTTTTGTATTTAATATATTTTAGTGTTCTATTTTACTTCTTTTTCTTTTTAGATTTTTAAATTTTTATTAAGAAAAAGTAGACTTGGGAGAAAGCACATGGCTTCAAAGAAATCATACCATGGCAGAAGCTTCAAAGTGTCAAATCTAATAAAACTAATAAAACGTATTGAGTCAAATATTTATTCTAAACATCAGATGGAAAATAATTTTTTTACTTAAGTTATTTAGTAAAACAAAAATAAATATCCACATAGTTGGCAATAGTGTGGCTGTGCTCTCTAGTTGTGTTATCCAATGTGGGATCCAGAACAACATGTAGCTAAACAATCTAAATTAAATTAATTAGCATGTTATTTTCTCAGTTGCAAAAGCTGCATTTCAAGTCCTCATGTTGGATGCAGGTGAAGAATATTTACATCATCTCGTCTTTTTCCCATTTTTTTCTTTTTTCTTTTTTTTTTTTTAATTGTTTTGAGGTGGTCTCACTTTGTCTTCTTGAGTAAACTGCCATGGTGTCATTGTAGCTCACATCAACCTCAAACTGTTGGGCTCAAGTAATCCTCCTGCCTCAGCCTTAATAGTTACTCTAGGGATTATTACATGCACCTTAAATTATCACATTCTACTCCCAATTAATACTGACGTAATTCTAGCAAACTATGCGCACTTTCCTTCAACACAGCTCTGTTTTTTCCTCCTGCCTTTTGTGTTATTGTAGTGTTACAAATTATATATATGTTATAAGCCCAGCAATACAGTGTTATAATTGTTGCTTTATGCAGTGTTTGTAAAATAAATTAAGAAATGAGAAAAACATATTTGTGTCTTTTGCATTTACAGACATATGTTTGATCTCAGTGCTCTTTCTTTCTTCCCATGAATTTAACATCCTGTCTGGTATCACTCCTTTCTGCCTGCAAGTTTTAGTTAGCATTTCTTTTAAGATACACTTAACAACACATGTTTTAAGCCTCTGTATATATCACAATGATATTATTTCATCTTCATTTTTGAAGGATAGTTTTGTTGGATGTGGAATTCTTGGCTTTGTTATTTTTCTTTTAGCACTTTGAATATGTCATGCACTTTCTTTTGTTCTCCAGATTTCTGATTTGAAGTCAGCTGTTAATTGTATTGTTGTTTCCCTGTGAGTGATGAGTTTTTTTTTCTCTTTCTGCTTTCAATATTTTCTCTTTGCATTTTGGCAGTTTGACTATAATGTGTGTACATTTGGATATCTGTACTTATCTTACCTAGGGTTGACTGGGTTTCTTGGATCTGTAAATAAGGTTTTTCATCAAACTTGAGACGTTAACAGCCATAATTTCTTCCCTTGCTCTTTCTGTTCCATTGTACTTCCTCTCCTCTATTCTGAAATTCGCATTAGATATGTTTGTTATTCATGATAATGTCCATTGCATCTTAGACTTTACTTTTCTTCTTTTTTTCTTTTTTTTAAATTGGGTAATTTCTATTGACGTGTCTGAAATTCTTTGATTCTTTCTTCTCCCTTCTCAAATACATACATGCTGTTGCATTTATCTTGTGAATTTTTCATTTTACTTATTGGACTTTTCTTCTCTAGAATTTCCAGTTGGTTTTTTATATAGTACCTGTTTCTTCATTGGTAGATATTTCTTCATCCTTATTTATTGAATTATTATCATACATTTTTCTTATACTCTTTTAAGCATGGTTTCTATTTGTTTTTAAACATACGTATATTTATAATAGTACCTTTGAAGTCTTTGTCTGTATTAGCACCCATTCAAAATCATTTTCTTTTGATACTTTTTTTCCCTAGAGGATGGGAAACACATTCCATTCTTTTTTATGTCTCATAAGTTTTTGTTGGAAATTAGACATTTTAGATAATGTGTTGTAGCAACTTTGGGTCCTACTTTTTATTCCCTAGAGGTTTGTTTTTGTTTGTTTGTGTATTTCTTCTTTAACTTGCCTAGACTTAATCTGTAGAATATGGCTGTCTTGTGATATGTGGTATGGTATGTGGTCACTGGTCACTGCTCAATTTTTTTCCTAGTTTAAATTTTTATCCTGCATTTATAGATGCTTTATCTGTATAGCTTAGCACTCAGGCAGTGATTGGGTAGAGGTTGTATTGAAGACACGTAGAGCTGTTTGACTCTCACATAATGCCAGTGAAATTGTGTATGAGTTAGGAGCACATTTAAAGTTTGGGTAATTTAAAGTTTATCTAGACTTTATTTTCCACTGGGCCCTTTTGTTTCTCCCTGTCCATACATGCATTTCCCCAGTCAGAGAAAAATGTGTAAAGAACTTTTCTTCCACTTCTAAAATGATCTCATTTCCAGAACCACCTACCTATTAAATTTCTGGTTGGCTTCCCACTTGCCATGGAACCTAAGGCTAGTAGGGCTGTGATCCCTCTTTTTGTTTTCTACTGAGTTTGCTACTTTTACTGATAATACTGCTGAGCCTGGCTTTTCAGCTTTGCTTTAGATCAAGTAAGTCTTTTTGGGCAGTGAAGCTGCTGGGTTTTAGTCTAGACATATGCCCTTATAGCAACCATTCTAATCTACTGAATCAGGTAAATGGGCATGGGAAAAGCTCCAAGCAAGAAGGCTTAAGACTCTCACAGTTCTTGCCTGAAACGTTAGGAGCTTTTCGTGAATAAGTGCTTCACTATTTGTTTGCCTCCGGTCACTTCGTGGAGCTCTGAAATGGTTGTTTGTGACCATTTTATATAGCTTTGTGCATGTTTGGGGGGGAAGATTTGTCATAGATGGAAGTCCTGCTAATCATAAGCATTTAAAAAAATATATATGACTTTTGGTAGTGAAAGGAATGATATACAGCTAATTTAGGGAGCTAATGATGAAAGTGCCTGTAAATCAAGCAAGAAGATAATTGAAACTGATAAAGATTTAAATTAAAAAGTAAATTCAGCATCAAGTTTAAGAAAATAGTTAAGAAGCTTCTCAAAAAAATCCTTTGGTAATCTATTGTGAGGATTGCTATAAAGGGGATGAGACATCATATACTGTTTGATGATGCATAACCGGAATTTAATTTTGTTTAAAAAATCAGAGCTAGAGAGCTCAGATATTTCTTCCAGTGATTTCCAAACACTAGGATATAGATTATTGGGATAGTTGGGACCTAGGAACATTTTTTCTCTAATCTATAGCACATTTAAAGAAAAAAACAGTAACAATTCCACATGCTTACTGTAAAAGTGTATCTATTCAATTTAAAGGACTGCATTAAACAACAAAATATTTTCTTCCTACATCTTGGTATGAAAATGAAGAGTGCTTGTAGTGGAAGAATATCCATATCATATTCTTGTTTGTTAAAGTTAAATATTTTCCACTGCATTTTATTCTGTAGGATTTTGGAATTTTACTGCAGTCCTGAGAAGTTAAATGCTTTTCTCAATTTTTACTCAGATAGTTTTTTTAAGGGGATAAAATATCATTTTACAATAATGGAATATAGTTTATTCTTCACGAGAAAGGCTTTTTATATAGCTGACAGGAAAAATGAATTACTGCTTTACCTTCTGTGTAATTTAGCTGTTTGAGTTAATTTTTTTACCAATTTTCTGAATGATAAAACCTTATTATACTGGGGAAAAATTACACATAGTTCTTAAATCTTTTTGTTCTAAATCATATTTGCAATGATTTTTGTAATCAGAATCATATTTATAATAATTTAGTTACGGTCCTAACCCTTTCATTCTAAAGATGAGTATGCAAGGGGTTTATATATCATGTCCTTCTTCTTGTATTATATGATAAGCAACCAGCTTGTTTTTACTGTCAGTTGGTCCAGTATCCTGTAAATACATGAACTCTGCTCTATGGGAACCACATTTGCTTACTAGTAATCTATAAATGAGTAATTTCCAGTTGCCTGCTTCATTAGTCCATATATGAGAAATAAGAAGGTGAATATACCACACTCAAAAAATAGAGAAACCAAAAGTTTGCAGTGCATTGGGAAGTGCTACCAGGGCATATGTGCAAAGGATCAGGTCAATTCAGATGACAGGAACATTAGTGCTGGGCAGTTCAAGGAAGGCATCTGTAAGGAGGTGACCAATTTGAGCTAATGTTGAATGATAAATACAGTTTTCTATGCCACGCTCCTTATGTCAGACACCAGTCAAGTCACTTCAGACATTTCAAATACCAACTAAGTCCTAGATCTAAGGTTCTGCTCTTCTAGATCAGTGCAGACCCAACTATTTTTTTAGATCAGTAATACTTAAAAAGCTGGGAACTCAGTGTCTCGGGCTCTCTCAGTTCACCTTAAATGGTGTGATAAGAGCTTCTTTTTGTCAGTTTGTCTACTAAAAAAAATTACTATGGAAACAAACATATACATACATGCATACATATATATATTTATATATATATATATATATATATATATATATATATATATATATATTTTCTTTTTTTCTTTGCAGTTTTTGGCCGGGGCTGGGTTTGAACCTGCCACCTCTGGCATATGGGGCCGGCGCCCTACTCCTTTGAGCCACAGGCGCCACCCCAAGCATATTATTTTTGATTTAGCAATTATTAATTCTGCTTAGTAATAGCAAATACAGACATCATTTGCTATATTCTAAACTAGGGCAGTAAATTTTTGCACAAGGACTAAATCTGACTCACTGCCTGTTTATGATGCCCTCCAAGCCAAGGATGCTTTTTCCATTTTTAAATCTTGAAAAAGGAGTAAAAATATTTATTTGCATTTGGAAATTATACAAATTTCAAATTTCAGTGTCCTTAAATAAATGTTTATTGGAATATTCTCAAACACTGGGCTATGGATTATTGGGGTTGTTGAGAACTATGAACATTTTTTCTCTAATATGTAGCACAATTTTTTAAAAGTAATAATTTAACATGCATTCTGTAAAGCTGTATCTATTTAATTTAAAGTACTACATTTTAACCAACATTATCTGTGGCTGCTTTCCCCCTATAAAAGCAGAACTGAGTAGTTTCAACAAAGATCACATGGTTTACAAAGCCTAAATTTTTGATATCTAGTCCTTTATAGAAAAACTTTGCCAGCCCTACATAATAAGAAATCTTTTTGAGGTCTAGGTTGGAGATATTTCTCTCTAAGTATGTTCTGTATGTACTCCTAGTATTACTACCAATGATAAACCACCTTTTATTATTTATTTCTTGGACTTGGGGTTTCCAAAGATGTTTCTTCTTTGGATCCAGGGGCATTAGCAATAAGGAACAACTTTTAATTATTCATTTATTCCTTGACTTGGAGGTTCCTGGGTAATGTCAGTTTTGAACATCTGAACCCAAAACCCATTTGAGAACTGATCTGTGATTTTAATTCCAGAGGAAGATTTTCATTTTTCTTCATAAGAGTCTATGTTGAAATGGATATAGTACCCTATGCTTTTTTGAGGGGAGGGACTAGTGTGGGGATTTCTTTTCCAGCTCCTTTTGCTGAGGTATGTATCTTTTCAATGGTCCTTATCAAGAAGAAATTGAGATTTAAGAAGGGAAAATAGGGGAAACAAGAAATCACTGAACCAGTGAATAAAAGTAAATGTTATAGCTATGTGAGACAATGTTACTGTTGAAATTTTAGGAGCAAAAAAAAGCAAGAGGGAAATAAATTAAGGGAAATAAATTAATGAGCTTCAGTGACACAAAACAGATGGGGTTCCTTGCAAAGTTAAATTACTCTAGGATTCTTATAGTGCTTGGAAGAATTAAACATGTCTATTAGTTTGGGGCAAATTTACTTTAAGTCAAAAATCCTATTAGGAATACAGAGGGCCACTGCACAATGAAAAAAAAAAGATATATGTTAACTTAAAGATATACACATTAAACCTTTATAATAAAGAAAGAAAATTATCTTAAATATATGAAAAGCACTATTTAGACTTATAAGGAGAAACCAACAAATTCACAGTGGGAAGTCTTAATACATACTCTTGGTAAAGGGAACATTAACAAAAATTGACCAAGTAATGAGTCTCAATAAATTTCTGCTAGTTTCATTTTAACCACATTCTTCAACTATGATGCAGTAAAATTATAAATAAATAATAAACATATAACAAACATCCCTGTATACTTGGAAATTGAAAAGCCCATTTATAACTAAACTATTATAATTTTGTTTGCATTTTTTTATTGTTTAAGATTCATTGAGGGTATAAAGAATTAGGTTATACTCATAGCATTTTTAGATAAAGTCCTTCATATAATTGTGTCCCACCCTCAAGAAGTGTTCCATCCACCGTGACCCTCCATCTCCCTCCCTCCTCCCCTGTCCCCACTTGCTCATTCCCCTACCCACCCCTTGTATTAGCTCATCTACTGCTTTCATATTAGAATAGAGTACATTGGATTCTTGGTTCTTCATTCTTGTGATGCTTTACTAAAAAGAATGTGTTCCACCTCCATCCGGGTTAATATAAAGGATGTAAAATCTCTATTTTTTAGTGGCTGAATAGTATTCCATGGTATACATGTACCACAGTTTGTTAATCCTTTTTTGGGTTGGTGGGCATTTAGGCTATTTCCACATTTTGGTGATTGTAAATTGAGCTGCAATAAACAGTTTAGCGCAAATGTCTTTATGATAAAAGGATTTTTTTTGTCTTTTGGGTAGATGGCTATTAATGGGATTACAGGATCAAATGGGAGATCTACTTTGAGTTCTTTGAGTATTTTCCAAAATGGTTGTATTAGTTTGCAGTCCCACCAGCAGTGTAAAAGTGTTCGCTTCTCTCCACATCCCAGCATCTGCAGCTTTGATACTTTGTGATGTGAGCCATTGCCACTGGGGTTAGGTGATACCTCAGGGTGGTTTTGATTTGCATTTCTTTGATGATGAGGGACAAGGAGCATTTTTTCATGTTTGTTAGCCATTTGTCTATCTTCTTTAGAGAAGGTTCTATTCATCTTTCTTGCCCATTGTGTCATTTTTGTTGATTAATTCGAGTGCTCTATAGATCCTAGTTATCAAGTTTTTGTCTGATTCATAATATGCAAATATATTTTCCCATTCTGAAGGTTGTTTGTTTTGGTTGTTGTTTCCTTAGCTGTGCAGAAGCTTTTCAGTTTAATTAAGTCCCATTTGTTTATTTTTGTTGTTGTTGCGATTGCCACAGAAGTCTTCTTCATAAAATCTTTGCCCAGGCTGCTATCTTCAAGTGTTTTCCCCACATTTTCTTCAATTTTATTGTTTCGTGCCTTGGATTTAAACCTTTTATCCATCTTGAATCAATTTTTGTGAGTGGTAAGAGGTACGAGTCCAGTTTCAGTCTTTTACATGTGATTATCCAGTTCTCCCAGCACCATTTGTTGAATAGGAATTCTTTTCCCCAGTGTATGTTCTTCTTTGGTTTGATCAGGTGGTTGTAAGAGGAATTCTTTTCCCCAGTGTATGTTCTTCTTTGGTTTGATCAGGTGGTTTCATCTCATGGTTTTCTATTCAGTTCCAAATGTTAATGTCTCTATTTTTGTGCCAATACCATGATGTTTTGATTACTATAGCCTTGTAATATAAATGGAAGTCTGGTAGGGTGATACCCCCCCAGCTTTGTTTTTATTACTAAGAATTACCTTGGCTATATGGGGTTTCTTCTGGTTCCATACAAAACAAAGAATTATTTTTTCTAAATCTTGAAAGTATGATGATGGTATTTTAATGCAGATTGCATTAAATCTGTAGATTGCTTTGGGTGGTATAGATATTTTCACAATGTTGATTCTTCCCAGCCATGAGCATGATATGTTCTTCTATTAATACCTCCTGCTATTTCTTTTCTTAAGGTTTTGTAATTTTCTTTGTAGAGTTCATTCGCCTCTTTTGTGATGTATATTCTTAGGTATTTCATTTGTTTTTTGAAGCTACTGTGAAAGGAATTATGTTCTTGTTCAGCTTTTCATCTTGGCTATTATTGGCATATACAAAGGCTACTGATTTGTGAATGTTGATTTTATATCCTGAGACATTGCTATATTTTTTGATCACTTCCAGGAGTCTTGTGGTTGAGTATTTGGGGTTCTCTAAGTATAAGATCCTATAATTGGCAAAGAGCTAAAGGTTAACCTCCTCTGCACCCATATGAATGCCCTTTATTTCCTTCTTTTGCCTGATTTTTTTTTTTTTGAGACAGAGTCTCACTATGTTGCCCTTGGTAGAGTGCCATGGCATCACAGCTTACAGCAATCTCAAACTCTTGGGATTAAGCGATTCTCTTGCCTCAACCTCCCAAGTAGCTGGGATTATAGGTGCCCGCCCCAATTTCCAGCTGTTTTTGTTGTTGTTGTTGCAGTTGTCATTATTGTTTAGCTGACCCAGGCTGGGTTTGAACCTCCCAGCCTGGGTGTGTGTGGCTAGTGCCCTACCACTGAGCTACAGGTGCTGCTGTCTTTTGCCTGATTGTACTGTCTAGAACTTCTAGCACTATGTTGAATAGTAGTAGTGATAGGGGATAACCTTGTCTGGTTCCACTTCTAAGTAGAAAAACTTTCAGTTTTACTCCATTCAGTATAATATTATCTGTGGGTTTGTCTCATATGGCTTCAATCATATTCAGAAATGTAACCACCTATGCCTAAATTCTTAAGTGTTCTAATTAGAAAAGGATGCTGAATTTTACTGAATGCTTTTTCCAATCATATGGTCTTTGTCTTTGCTTCTGCTAATATGGTAAATAATGTTTATGGACTTGAGTATGTTAAACAAGTCTTGCGTTCCTGGAATGAAACCTACTTGATTGTGATGAATGATTTTTTTTAATGTATAGCTGTAATCTATTGTCTAAGATTTTATTGAGAATTTTTGCATCTCTATTCATTAGTGAAATTGGTCTGAAATTCTACTTTTTAGTTGGGTCTTTTCCTGGTTTTGGTATCAGGGTGATGTTTGCTTTGTAGAATGTTTTGGGAAAGATTCCTTCCTTCTCAAATTTTTGGAATAATTTCTGCAGTATGAATATAAGTTCTTCTTTGAAGGTTTGGTAGATTTCTGGTGTGAAGTCATCTGGACCAGGGCTTTTTTTGGTTGGGAGATTTTTTATTGTTTCTTCAATCTCAGTTCTTGAAATCAGTCTGTTCAAGAGATCTATTTCTTCTTGATTAAGTCTAGGGAGAGGGTATGATTACAGGATTACTGGTGATTACAGAAATAGACTTGATTAAGTCTATGGGTTTATGAGAAAAATGTATATTCCTTAGCTTTGGGATGGTTTGTTCTGTCTATTAATCCCATTTGTTCTAGGGTCACTTTTAAGTCCTTTGTATCTTAGTTAATTTCTGTTTAGAGGATCTGTCCAGTTCTGTCAGAGGGGTGTTAAAGTCCCCAACTATTATGGTGTTAGAGGATATCATATTGCTCAGACCCATCAAGATCTGTTTCACGAATTTGGGAGCATTGAATTTGGGTGCATAAATATTTAAAATTGAAATATCTTCTTCTTGTATTGTTCCTTGGACCAGTATAAAGTGTCCATCTTTGTCTTTCTTAATTTTAGATGCTTTAAACCTGCTTGTATCTGAAAATAAGATTGAAATTCCTCCTTTCTTATTTCATTTGCTTGAAATGCTGTTTTCCATCCCTTAACCCTGAATTTTGATTTGTCTTTCATGGCTTAGTTTGTCCCCTGGAGACACATATGAATGGTTTGTGCTTTTTTATCCAATCAGCCAGTCTGTGCCTCTTCAGTGGTGAATTCAGTCCATTGACATTTATTGAGAGAATTGATAAGTGTGGTGGTGTTTTGTTCATCATATTTTGTGAAAGTCTGTTGTGTAGTTTTATTCTTTGCACCATTGTGGAAGCTAAATTTTGACCTTTAGCTTCTGGGTGTTGACTTTGCTGGTGGTCAATTGTGGTGGTCAGTTTTGAGAATAGGTCTAAGTGTCTCCTGTAAAGCTGGTCTTGTGGCAAATTTCCTAAGTGCTTATATATCCACAAAAGATTTGATTTCTCCATCAATTTTGAAGCTTAGTTTATAAAGCAGGATACACAAATCTGGGTTGAAAATTATTTTGTTTAAGAATGTTGAAGGTGGACGACCATGCTCTTTTGGCTTAGAAGGTTTCAGTTGAAAAGTCTTCTGTCATCCTAATGCTTCTGCCTCTGTAGGTCAGTTGGCACTTACTCTTGTCTGCTTGCAGAACTTTTTCTTTCATCTTGATTTTGCATTGGTTCTTTACAATATGTCTTGAAGAAGCTCTGTTTGAGTTGAGATGATCTGGGCTTCGATATTCATCTGAAAGGAGTGTGTCAGGGTCTTTAGTAAAACTTGGGAAGTTTTCATTTATGAATAGTCTCCAATAGGGCTTCCATTCCTTGGGACAATCTTCTTCCCCTTCAGGAATCCCTATTATTTGTATGTTTGAACACTTCATGGAGACTCATAGTTCTCTAAGCACTTGTTCTGCTTTCTCTCTCTTCTTTTCTGCCTCTTTAAATACCTGGGTTAACTCAAAAACTTTATCCTCTAGCTCTGAGGTTCTTTCTTCTCCATGGTCTAACTTATGTTTCATACTTTCTACTGCATCTTTGCATTCCCTGATTGTCTCCTTCATTTCCTTAATCTCTGCCATATCCTTTCTATGTTCTACATATCTCTCATCCAACTTTTGATCTGGTCTTTCCATTTTCTCATCCATTCCTTTTATTGTCTTTATCATGCATATTTAAATTTCCTTTCTGTCAAGTCCATTAATTCTTTATAGGTGGAGTCTTCTGTAGTAGCTGCCTCGTGGTCCTTTGGGGGAGTTCCTCTGTTTTGGTTTTTCATGTTGCCTGAAATTTTCTATTGGTTCCTCCTCATGTGTTCATTCTTCTTGGTCACTTCCTTGTCCTCCTTTTTACTTCTCACTGCCTCCTTTGTTTTAAACAGAAGTTCATGCTCTTGATGACCGTATGTTGCAGTATGTCACTGGGACACCAGGTAGTGCTGTGGTTTTTTAGGAGACAGAGAGCCCAGCCAGCAACCTCTAGTGTCCTTATTCCAAACTTAGTTGCCTTCAGGGATTGTGTGATTGTTTCCTCATCATTCAGACCCTGCTGTGTTGGGATCTTAATGCTCACAAGAATCCTTCAGAGGAAGATCTCACAGTGCTTCCTGACTCTAGTTCCCTTGGGTTGTAAGAGTCTCAGGCCTGTCCCAAGAGTGGAGTTCTGATCCTGGCAGGCAGAATTAAGATGGCCATACTTCAGGCCAGTGATCAGACCTCCTGATGACCTTCCCACAATGGCAGCCCCCTGGCTGCTGAGACCTTCTCAGTATGGCTGCCTTGCCAGCCACCTAACCTGTGGCAAATCCACACCAACCAGCATTCAAATCTCGTTGCTGTATACTGTTTGAGTCCACCCACTCTTCCATGCTTTCTACTCAACACACAGGTTCCCCAACAACTGAAAACAGCAGAAAGGCTTCTTCCCATCCTGGACCTCTGTGGGGGGCCAACCAATCCCAGCCAGTGGCAATCACTTGCCTAATTCATCAGATGTCCACTGTTCAGGATCATACACTATATCCAGCTCACCACCTCCTCACTGTGCTCCCTGAGCTATGACTCTGGGTAAGGTCCTTGCACCAGGTATGACTGGGATATATATATAATAGAATAGAATAGAATCAGAGAACATTAGTAATTAAATAATGATAAAACAATACTATATTTGAGAACTTGTGGAATGTAGCTAAAGTAGTTCTTGGAGAGAAAACTTATAATGTTAAATTCTTACCTTAATAAAAATAAACCTAAAGACTATATATTTGTATTTATATTTTTATATACATAGTCATATGCCACATAACAGCATTTCAGTCAATGACAGACCATATATACAATGGTTGTTCCCCCAAATTGTGATGGAGCTGAAAAATTCTTATTACCTAGTGTTTACTTTACTGTACTTTTTACCATCATCATAGAGTATACTCCTTATACTGCATATTTAAAAAGTTAACTGTGAAACAGCCTCAGACAGGTCCTTTAGGAGGTCTTCCTGAAGAAGACATTGCTATCATATCCTATGGCCTGGTAGTTCCAATCCTACGTAAACAGTTCATACTTGTGCACAAGTACAAGATGCCTTGCATAAGATGTTTACACCAATAGTGTTAAGAGCCACATATTATAAACAGCATAAATAGCTTTCCAGAGGAGAATGGATAAATAAATTTTGGCATATTACTACAGTAAAATATCGCACAACAGGGAGAATGAATGATGTAGAATACATATATTAATATGGATAAATCTCATGGTGAATGACAAAAAGTACGTTGCGTAAAGATGTACACAGGATAATATCATCTTATGTAAAGTTTAAAATCATACAAAATATTACTGCCTATGTTTTCAGGATACGTGTCTATATAGTCAAAAAGTATAAAGGTGCACATGGGAATGATAACAAATTCAGAATAATGTGAACTTTGAGGAGTGTGGGGAAAAGTACACACAGAAAACTTTAAATATATTTGTAATATTTTATCCAGATGAGTGATGGGTGCATAAATATTTTATAGTAAATATCATACTTTTTTGGTAGACAAGGTAGCAAAGGAAATTGTAATAAAATATGCTAATTTAAGAGAACTTTCATATAAAATCTTATGTGATGGTGGTAGTGGGGAAATGTTGGTATTTCAGAGGTGGTAAGATAAGTTTTTATTGTTTTATTAGGCATAAAGAATAAAAATATAATGAATTAGTCAGAATTCCTTATATTTAAACTTCATCTATATTAACTTTAACTTCTTTGAAGATTTTTACTCAGGGGAGTTTAAAATTAGATGATATTGATAAGGTTAAATTTTTATTAGTGTTTCTTTTTTTTTTTGCACTGCATTTGAATTTTGAAAAATAGAGTTGTTTAGAATTTTAATGACTTTAGAGATTAATTAGTCCAATTTTCTCACCCCTCCTTGTATAGATGTCATGACCATATAATCATTCACCCACCATCCATCCATCTGTCCATGAACCCAGTAAATGCCCAGTGTCTTGCCATTCACTGGGATAGTTAACATGATAAAGAAATAAACCCTGGTTGCTTTCCTACAAGTCTAAAACAAAAGAATATAGGAAACTAAACAGTTATATCACTGTACATGTAAGCATAGATATATATTCCAAATGTTTGAGAAACACAAAAGAGGAAAGTAATAACTTGGTCAGTGGGGACACTTTTCAGCTGTGTTGAATGTAGAGCTTATAAAACATTTCTTTTCATTAAATGGAGCCAGCAATGCTATTAATCATTTAGATGTGTTTCATAGTGTAACTCAAAGATATTAATTACTTTTTTAACCATATGGGATATGTTGAATAAATATGGCAGTAAGATTCAGTGGCATTATGCCATTTAGATGTAGGGTGTTAAATAAGGATACCTAGATTTTACCAGATTCCTTATTCTTGAGGTTATTTTTGCTAGTAAGAGGTAGAGTCAAATGAATTCTTTGTAAATCACTGTGTCAGATTTATAGAGAAGGGAAGCTTGTAAAAATGTTTCTTGTGGTCATTAAATGCCCTTTCTCTTCTGCCTAGATCTTGCTATATTGATAGTCTAGCCAAGATTCAAAGGAATTTATGGGGTTGTAGCTGTGATCTTACTCAGTGAGAGAGTCGAAGGGAGTGAGGAAGAGAAGGCATCTAAGTACTCAAATAGTGTCTCTGGAATATTCTCACATATAAAATGCTTGATGTTTGTATGAGTGGGCAAAGGAATATTTACTTTGACTCCCATACCAAAATAGGTATAGTAGAAAAGCCCTGGACTGAAGACCAAGGAGACATGAACTCTGTCATCTTGTTTGTTCTGTCACTTCTGTGACATCAGATCAGTAAGCCATTCCAAAGTAGTCATTAAGTATCTAGATCTCTTTGTCTGCTTTTTCCCACAGCCATTCAAATGCTACACAAGCAGGGTTTCCCCCCAATATTTTATTTTGGAAGAAAGTTTGATTATTGACTTATAGTTGACTTCTTTCTAAGTCTCTCATTTAGAAGACATTTTCTAAATTGCTTTATTTTGAACAACCAACACCAACAAAAAAGGACCTATATTAATAACAATTCCCTAATATTACCAACCTACTATGCAATACATAAGGCCAAGAATCAAGATACTGAGTAAGGTTGAGGAGTGTTTAAGGAAAATTATAAGGTTAGTCTAAGAGAGTAGTCAATGTAAAGATATTCAAAACTTAGATCATTCCTTCTCTGAATAAATTTGTGATATATTACAAGATTGGGGATTACAGTAAAACTCTTAAAAATTGAACCAAAGCTACTGTTTCAGGTGGGAAACAGTTTCATGTTTGAGTAAATTCAATTAAAACCTACACATCACAAATGGAAAAGAGGAAAAGAAAACATTTAGGTGAACAAGCTAACTGTAGCTGGTTCTTAATTATAAGCCCCTCCAAAAGCTCTCAGTGATGACATTTGAGAAACAAAGATAAATAGCCACTGTAAGAAAGGATTTCCTTTCCATCCTAGGCTCATGGCTGAAGCCCGTGTAACAAAAGACAGATCAACAAGAGAAAAGCATACACATTTATTTAATAGAAATTTTATGTGGCACAGGAGCCTTTATGAGGAAAGAAAGACCAAAAGAAATATTGAAACATAAGTTTGGGGGCTAGGTTTGATGAAGAGTGGAGATACATAATTAGATAAAGAGGATATGATCTATGACAGTAAACTGGGGGGGGATGTGGCAAGGATAAGGATTCTCTTTTCTGCTAGGTATAGGGAGGCACCTCTCACATAAGGGTCTTGTGAGGGTTTCATGACCTGCTTTATGGGAAAAGGGTGGTTGGGGTGTGGTGGTCAGAGTGATCTTCCTGCTTCTGTGGTTTTCTCAAATTCCTCCATCTTAAAATATTTTGAGGTGGCATGTACTGAACTATTATTAACCACTCATTTCAAATTGTGGGCCTCAGGGTGAGGTGCCTGTCATCACTTGTTGATCTACAAGCAGTAGTTTAAAGGACAGGCAGGAGGGAAAGGGTGGCAGATAGATATCTCATGCAGGCTAGTACCCTCCTTCTGCTGCTTGGATGTGACCTTGGTATTGTAGTTGACCTCTGAGTCATCCTAGCTCCTCACAGCTGTGTTTAGTTTTTTTAAATGTCCTATTCATAATTCCAAAGCCCCCATTCTTGTTATACTCCTCTTCTCTGTTTTCTCTCCTTAGTATAATTTACTGATTTATTATGTTTATCATTTAAGCCTTTGCCTCTTCTTTGTAGAATGTAATCTCCCTGAGGGCATAAATCTTTATCTGGTCACTGTCTTCATTTTGGTGAACAACTGGTCAGAAAATATTTGTTGAGTTAAACTTAATTAACTCTGACCAGAAAAAAATAGAATGGTTTTATCTGGAACAAATTTTATTCCTGAAAAGCAAATGGGGGAGAAAAGTACATATCAAAAAAACATTTTTAGGTAGCCTAAGTAAAATATGTTAGATATGTTATTAATTATTATAGAAGTATGATGTGATAAGTCACTTTATTAATGTACAGGTGTTGTCAATGGTATGTGAGGTAAGACGTATGTTATTTAGCTTGATTTAATCATTTCCCAGTGTATACATATATCAAAACATCGACTTGTAAACTGTAAATGTGTATGTATTTTTTTGTCAAATAATAAATCTGGAAGGAAAAATGTTTTTTTAAATGTATGTTTCTAGTCTCTCTGATCTGACTCAACAAAGAGAAAATTTTGCCTGCCTTGGGTCAGTTTCTGAAGGGTTTCAGAGTAAGCCAGAGAATGGGTAGAAGAAGCCGAGGCCTGAGGATCTGAAGTAGGGAGAGACTCAGTGAAATGGGCTTCGTCTACCTTTTAGTTCCTGAAAGGCCACAGAGCAGAAAGAAGCATGATAGACAGGAGAGGACAGGAGGGAATATGATTCATGGTTCTGGAAGTAGGGGGAGAATATTAATCTGTTTTCATGTTTGCTGTTGGGTAATTAGACATTTTAGAATTTAGACAGATTAAAAATGAGGCATTTAAAACAATTAGTATTCTGTTTTTTTGGGCCTTGTGGATAGGATACAGAATTCTTAGGAGTTAGAATAAATAAAATAAAAGTGAAATTTCCCAAGTCCTTCCTTCTCCCCAAATACTATTTTCTCTTAGCAGTTTAGCTTTTTATATCATTTAAAACATTTTTATAGGGTACAGGTGAACCTTACTAAATGCAGAATACAAATGTCTTCATACAATAACTAAGAAAATGCCATGAAGGCTATGTTAATCAGTTTGATGAAAATAGTTTAGATTGTATATGAAACCAGCACCATGTACCCCTTGATTGCACTAATGTACACAGCTATGTTTTAATAATAAAAACAATAAAAAAAATTTTACAAAGTTTATATTTATTTTTGTTCCTGTACCTAAAACCAAATATGTACATAATATTTTAAAGGCATCATCAAACTATGTATTGAGTTATGACTTTTTCATTTAATAAAATATTATGAATAGATCTATGTCAATACATTCTGACAGACTTTTTAATGACTACATAACATTAGATTGTATGAATATACCAATATTTATTTTATACTTGCTATACTGACAGGTATGATGAAAGTTTCTATGTTTTATTATAACAGATAATGCTATAATGATCATCTTTATATTTTTAGCAGTTATGCAATTATATCTACTCAAAGGACTTAAAAAACATGGTCTGCCTTAAAATACTAAGAAGCTTATTTGAGAGTAGATTATGGTGGTTTTTTTTCCTACTAAGTTCAATTTCTATGTTTATTTTAAAAAGTCTTAATACCATAAAGTGATTTGAAGCATAAGAATAAAAATGCCATACAGTAATTGTGTGATAAATTTAATGTGTACATAATGAAGACAGGCATTTATTTTAATTACCCAAATTTTGGCAGATGTCCCTTCTGCTTTCATTTGTCAATTAGTTATATTACTGATGATGATGTTTTTGAACAGAGCATAATTTAGTCTCATCAGCATCACTGAAAAGAATCAAAATCACAATTACTATTTTTAGTTATTTCTCTCATGTCATTTCTTTCTTTTGGCGTAAATGAAATCTATTTAAATATTTAGATCATGAATTTAGATTGGGTCTGCTGTCCTGTGTGTTGCAAATTTGGAATTGTGTTATGTATTAATGATATTTGTTAAGAAATGGTGACATACAGAAAATTATCTGCTTCTCACCAAGTCCCAATGAGGCCTGAGATATAAGAGAATGCAATCACAGATATAGCAAATTGAAGTTTTCTTTTGCAAGGGCTCAAGTATTTTCACCATTTTAAGGGAAGTGATCCTTAACCAATATTAGTCAACTCTACAGTATTAGTTTTTTATTCTGAGTAACAACAAGTGATAGCTTAAAACAATACATTTTTGTTATCATACTTTGCATAGGTCAGGCATGCAAACACGAGTTAGTTGGGTTCTCTAATCAGGGTCTCACCAGGATGCCACCAAGAGGTTGGTGATCTGGGAGTCACCTTAGAGTTCTCTTACCATGCTACCCTTTTCAAACAGACTATATTTAAAAGTACAAAACCATATTATGAATATACATTCCTGTACTTTTCCATTACATAGAGCAGCAGTCCCCAATCTTTTTGGCACCAGGGACTGGTTTCATGGAAAACAATTTTTCCATGGATGGTAGGGCAGGGGGATGTGGGATTATACAAGTCTGCAAGCAATTGATTTATTATGGTCTCTGTGCGGTCGAACCTCTGCTAATAATAATCTGTATTTGCAGCTGCTCCCCAGAGCTAGCATCATCATGTCAGCTCCACCTAAGATCATCAGGCATTAGATTCTCATAAGGAGCACAACCTAGATCCCTCACATGCACAGCTTATAGTGAGGTTCAGGCTCCTAGGAAAATCTAATGCCACCAATCTGACAGGAGGCAGAGCTCAGGCTGTGATATGAACAATGGGTAGTGGCTATCGATATAGATGAAGTTTCACTGCCTTCAATACTATAACAAATTTCGAAACATAAACTATAAACTTTATATTTAAAGTTTGTTGGTCACCTCTTGATGCATAGCCCAGTTACTAACAGTCTACCATTCAATACACAGCTGTGGCCTGGGGGTTGGGGACCACAGACATAGAGAATAATTCTATGCCAGCTCTTGAGTTATGGTAACAATCAGTTCTTCTGCCTCTGCCCTTTAATCTTTGCTTTAAAGTTGGTTTCCAGAGGCCTGAGTTTGCTAGACGTCCAATCACTAGATAAGAAATTCTTATTCTGGAACTAATGAAAAGGGCTTTTCAAAACCTTTGAATGTCTGCTTCCTCTTACCATATTTCTATAAACCTTTAAGTTGTTTTCCTCTCACCATTTCAAATCTTTACTACCAATGGGTTCAGGGCTGGTGAAATAAAACTACACAGGGAACACAGAGGGTGTCACTCATCATTCACAAGCAGACATTTCTTCAAGAAATATTGTTATAAAACAGCAGGATTATATTTTATACAAAATTGTAGGGGCCAAGGGAAAGCTTCCCTTTCACTCTCTGAAGGTTTAAAAAATCAACTGGCATAAGGCAAATTAATAGGAGAAAGGCTACGGCCTTTCCAACTACTTGAGTGCCTGAGGTGGGAGGATAACTTGAGCCCAGGAGTTCAAGACCAGCCTACTTCTGGCAGAATTTTAACATGCACTACATGGAGGAATCACAGAAGAATGATTATTCAGTAGCCCAAACGGGTGTAAATACTTATATACTCTTTTTCATAGGGGAGGGGAGATGAGAGAAATATGGTAATATGGGGGATAGTAAATGATTTTTAGGTGAAAACGAATGTACTGTAAGGAACATACAATAGCCTGGGACAAAGTCTTTTGGGCCTGCAGAGCAGGCAGTGGTTTGCAACAAAAATCTTTCCAGACTTCAGTCATTCTGCCTGCAGTATGAATTCAGTTATGAAAACTCAAGGAAAGGACCAGAGGTAGCAGTTTTATTCTTTGGCAAGTCGGGACCCTGGCAGATAAAGAAACTTCAGGGAACAACTTCATTCCTGTGCTATGGAAGCACCAGAGGACTGAGAGATGTGGGGAGATATCAGAGAAATCTTGAGTCCAACATGTCAACGTGTCATATTTTGGAATTTAGATTCCTGAGCCCCAGTGAGACTCAAACACCAAATAAAATGTCTTTTAAGATTACTGAAGTATGAGTAGGACAATAAATGCCTATAAATAAACATTTTGTACCATGATGTGTTCTCCATGTATACACACAACTGTATAAGTATTTCTTATTTATCATGAAATAAAAGGTGATGAAACTAAAATACCTAATTGTATATAATTTTAAGTTGTATTAAAATATTTAGAAATCATTGAAAGATTCATTTGGAGACTTATTTCATGGTAAGGGAGAAAGCTCATCATTTTATCTTCACCTATTGTGTATGCCCCCTCTCCCTGTTTCTCTAGAATCTGTTTTAAAATTGTATACTTTGTAGTCATGACATTCCTACATAGTTATTATATGTATTTTGTGTTTACATGTAATGAGTCAAGGCCATATATGTAATTTAATGAGCTGTGTGCCAGAATTTGGTGTTGCAACTTTTTCTCTGATTCCATGCTGCTTACGAATAATTTAGTGCATAATGTATGCTATGTGATTCATTAAGTCTTCCTGTGTGGTTCGTGACGATTATGACACTGTAGGGGAGGAGAAAATAATTTTTCCTCTGTCCTTCTAAGTTGTTGGTTGGGGCTCCAATGCCAAAAGACAGATTAACAAGAGAAAAACAGAAGTTTATTAAGGTGTCTATCTCACATATACCTGGGAGATACCAAGGGGAATGAATAAATATCAAAGAGATGTCTTAGAACTTGGCTTTTATAGCATTGTCAAGGAAAACAAAAAAGGTTTTGTTTTTTTTTTGTTTTGGGGAGGCAAGGTATGGGAAGGTGACCAGGAAAAACACAGTGAATAAGAGTAAAGTTTGTTATGCAAATTTAGGTGGGTGAGCTACTAGTGATTTAATGGTCCTCTTCCCAGTACAGAGAGGGAGATACCCTTACAAATATAAATTTCCTTGATAAATGTAAACGTTCCTTACAACAGAGTAACTTCTACTCTGTTTTCAGAGCTTCTCTGTCTGCAGTTTCTCAAAATAATCAGCTCAAAATAATCCTTATGCAAAAGAGGCATGTTTGGAGGTGGCGTATTCTGGTCTCCTGCAATAACCATTGGAGAGATGATGAGAGTGAAAAATTTAGAGATGAAGTTCACCACTTAGAAAGATATGGAGATGAATGGCCAAATGGGGTTCTACAATTGGGAGAAAAATACAAGCAAACAAAAACCAACAAGAAAGTCATGTTTAATTTATGATCTCCAAAAGCAGGTGATATTTCACTTGGAAACTCAAATGAAATCTCACATATTGTAGTAATAATAGATGTGATGATAGGTATATTTACTTTAAAAAATACATTTAAAAATAATTTACTTGTCCATTATCTACCTTATTATTAGGTGATTTCTCTGTTGCTCAAAAAAGAAATGGATTGTGAGAATCCCTGACAATAAGTCATACAAAAAAATGTATTCTAGTACTTACTTAATATAAGAATTAGTTGATCCCCCAAATAATTGAAAAATGTTGATTTCTGGGGATTAATGTAACTTTTAAATATAAATTACTAAAATGTTTCTGTCTTGTTTAACAATAATAGGCTAATTTGTGGAGGAAAGAATATGATTTGAACCTTTCAAGTTAGTAATAAGTACATAGAATCCATATGATTTTTAAATGTCAATGTGCATAATTAGCTTATCCATTTACTAAAGGAAGAGGAGGCAATTAATGTAAAAATAGAGTAATTAGGCTTCTGTAATTTGTTAAAGGACATAAAAATTCCTATTTGCAAATACTACTGAATTTCTAGTCATTATCAGTTGGAAAATTAGGAAGGTGTTATGACTTTTAAGAAGCCAGTGAATACTAGACAGAAATAAATCATTAAACCTTTAAACAGATTTCTATATGGGCTCCAGGTATTCCGGTTTATCCCTTTCAAAATGAGCTATTCCTGGCCAGGCTTAGGTCTGAGCCATTGTGAGAAGCAGGTAGCTGGAATGCACAGTGACTCATAGTAAAGGAAGGGAAGAAAGGAGAGTATGTCTTCAGCCAATGCCAAACAGTGACTGTTGACAATTTCATATTGTCATCAGGGGAACGAAGGCTTATTCAGATGACTATTTCAGAACCTAGGACAGTTCCATGGAAAAGGTGCAGGTGGGCAGGCTGGCTAGCAGACTAGATGGATCAGGCCTGGCAGCCTGATGGCTATATTCTTTCTTTCTTGCTTTCCGCTCCCATATCATCCTTTGAGACTGCATCCAGAATGTGAGTATCTCTTTTTGCTTTGTGTATTACTACAGCAATCTGCGTTTCTATTTTGGGCTTGGTGGTTCAAGGCTACCTTCAATGATTGTTTTGAACAAAACATTCCCTGAATATACATATTTGATCAGTAGATGGGGACATAGACACACCTATGGTTTGTCCTTGATTCTTATACATTGAATGAAGGCTCTTTTTTAAGTCAAAGTAATTTTAATTGTTTGTATGTTTAGTAATCTAAATTTGTACCTTGGGATTATGTGAGAGATTATTCAATTTTTCAGTCTATATAAATATTACTTATGCTGTATCTCTAGTCTTACCCATTATTAGGGTTCAGAATTCAGCCACGATTGTTCAAACATTTACATCAAACTCTATTCCTCCGCTGGGAACTATACCATGTTGCAGCCATTGGGCATAAACTATGAGATATTTCATGTGTTCCCGAAACTAAAATCATTTGGTTGGGGCCTAAGATTAACCTGCGAGATAACAATATCCTGCAGTTAATTAAGTTTTAGTAAGTTTTCAATTTTGTTTCTTTCTCCAGCAATTTTTATTAACTTAAATTAAATTTTCTTCCAAAAATAATACCTACTCCAGACCCTTATTTTAGGATGTCTGCTCAAGTTATTTTCTGTTTCCCAAAATTTATGTGCTATACTTTCAGGATTTTTATCCATGTGTAGATGCAATTGATGAGACACTGATACCAGATTTGAAGGGGTGTTACCTAGGAAACAAATTAAATTCTAAGACCGTGCTTTCTGTAATCTTTCATGATTGAAGATGAACCCTTGAAATTTAACTTCCCAGAAATACATCTTTTTGTGAGCATGGTTTGCACAGAAACAACTGAAAGGATCAATTGAGCAAATACATTTGATGAGATAGTCAGCATTTCTTTTCTGCTTTCTGCCTTTTAACTAACTTGAGTTCTATTTGCCCTTTAACAAATGTAACTACTTGAGGCACATTCATGCAGAAGAATTTAATTATAAAACATTTAAGTTTTTGAATGTTTGAGATATTTTAAGACCAATAAAGTATATGGAATTCAAATATTATAGACCACCTAAGCTTTTGAAGTAATGTTTTATGATAGATTTTCAGAAAAATTCTAGATGATAATTTTTTAGAGATATGGTATATTGTAGGCTTTTTATTTTATTTTAAAGGGGAGGCCTATCATCAAACTTAAACTCTAGTTCCTATAGTTTATACTCCAAATATCTTTTTGTAAAAACTAGCAAAATAAAACATAAACAGAACAAGAGCTCCAAAGTTTTAAAGAAGCACTGAACTACATGATGAGTTTAGTGTGGTGAATGCCTTTCATATGAGAAAGTCAGAAGATTATCACCACACCATTTACCCTCTCCTCCATTGGCTTGAGGACAGTATCCAATTTCCAGAATGCCTATGACTATTCAGGGCTGCCAATGTTCACCCATCTTGCCTCAAGTCATACAAAGACAAGCACCAAGTGGAGATATTTTTGATGTCCTTAATTTAAGCTGGGTTTGATGGTGCATGCCTGTAGAATTAGCTACTGGGGAGGTTGAGACAAGAGGATCACTTGAGCATAGGAGTTCCAGGCTATACTGAGCTATGATCATGCCACTGTACTCCAGCCTGGCCAATAAAGATAGATCCTGTGTCTCAAAAAATAATCTGTGTTTTCTCAAGTTCTATTACGGTTGTGGCATGCCCAAGTTACTGATCCAATGACTTAGTATTATGCATCTTTTCCTCTAGTTCTCACTGTAGTTGACTGTTGCATAGGCAGAGTAATGGCTCTGGAAAGATGTTCATATCCTAATTCTGGAACCTGTGGATATGTTACCTCACATGCCAAAGGTTGTGCCTCACATGCCAATATTAGGTTGGCATTATTTATGTAGGAAGGATGGGAAGACCACCTCCAATAAGGTGACATTTGAGTAGAACATGCTGAAAATGAGGATGTGAGCAGCACCACTTTCTCAGCTAAGAACAAGGGCCCTAGGCCAGGAACATTCTTGGCAAGTACAATAAGATACAAAGAAATCTTTGCAGAGGGAAGCCCAGCAAATGAGGGGAAGACTGGTGGCAGGGAGATCAGAGGTACATCATTGGGCCATAGTTACGACTTTACTTTTACCTTGAATATTATGGGATGCTTCAGAAGGCAACATGTCTAATAGTTTAAAAGTATCACCCTGTCTTCTATGTGGAGATTAGACTATACACGGTAAGGGTGTAAGAAGAGAGAATGGGAGTCAAGGCAGATTACCATAGCAGAGGTGCTGAAAAGTCACCATGTTGTGAATACCATCCTGAGGAATTGTCAATGGGATTTTTCTCGTGGATTTGGACGTGAGACATGGGATATGAGCAGGGGAAATTGAGGGTAAAAGAGAGGTAGGAGATAATTGCTAAAGTGATGAGCTTGAGTGGCCCAGAGGAAGGATGGGCTCTAGCAGTCTGCTGGAAAGTTTGGCCTTGCAAGTGGTGAATGGACAGTTCACATGTGTTCAAAACAATTGACAGGAACTTGTATTTTAACAAAAGATTTTTATGGTACTTCTTAATATGAGAGGCATTTCAACATATATGGCTTTAACGTAACAAAAGAAAAAAATAGAAATTTCATGGTTTAGCAGGGACAACAGGATAGAACACTTTTGCTGGGTGTGGTGGCTCACACCTACAATCGCAGCACTTTGGGAGGCCAAGGTGGGAGGATCACTTAAGGCCAAGAGTTTGAGACCAGCCTAGGCAACAAGTAAGACCCCACCTGTACACACACACAAAAATAACAAAAGTCAGCAAGGTGCAATGGCACACCCGTGTAGTCCCAGCTACTTGAAAGCCTTAGGCAGGAGAATCACTTGAGCCCAGGAATTTGAGGTTGCTATGAGCTATGATGATGCCACTGCACTCTACCTGGGGCAACAGAGCAAGACCGTATCACCAAAAACAAACACAAACAAAAAAAAAACCAAGACAACATTTTTAAAAATCTGGGATTTCACAGAAAACCCATATATACAGACAACTATCTACTGGAGTGGTAGTTATTATAACTGTTTTAAATCATTCGTCAGACTGCTACTTTGAGGCTATTGTTCAAGTCTCCAATCTAGTGTAGTTTTGTGGACTCTAAACAGATAAGATAATCTAATTTTTTATTTTAATAGGCATTTTTCTGCAAACTGGTGTTGTCATCTTTCCATTTTTTCAGGCTTAGTAGGGAATATTCTGTATGTTCACATACGTATAGTACAATCATGGACTATACCACAAAAGTGAGCCATAGAAGTAAAGGTTGAGGAAGAATGAGCATATGGGGCTAATTTACTTTGCAGAACTTAACCCTTTATAAAGCATTTTTGGCACAAATTTTCTTTTAAAAAATTCAACAATCTAAAGATAGATATTTACTCTTATTAGTTTATAGTTTCCTGAATTTGGTCTCCAAGAGACAAGGAGCTTACCTAGGGTTGCACAGATACCAAGCTGATGATGAAATCCAGGTTGTGGGACTCTGAGACTTCTGCCCTTATGTGTGTATTCTCTGCTTCTGCCTGTCTCCTTATGAGTGAAGGCAAACAGACACAATGGTGAGGGTGTTATAGCCTGACAGGCCACCCCTATCTACTGCATGTCTTTTTTCTGCCCTTAGAGGGTGGTCAAAAATTTCCTAATGTTCTACTTCCATCTTTACTAGCAAAAGGAATGACCAGGATTGGTCAGGCAGGATGTGACCCAGCAATGAGTGATAATTCAAGGAAGTGAGTTTTTGTGAATGCTTTCTGGCACCAGGAAACCTCAAACATTTTGCTACATGGTGTAAGTTCCCTACCACATCTGACATCACTCAAATTGGTATTTTATCATGCTGTATAGCAATATCCCTCTCATTGTATAGCTGGGAACAGCACATTTCTATTTCTTTTCTTGATGTTGCTGTTGGAAATGAAGCTGTTTTTAATTCATTGTATCTGGAAAATGTACACTCTTTATTAAGAGAAGATTGAGAGTTGCCTTACTCCACATGTGATATATTGCTACTGTGTTCTTTCCCATTTCCATCTCTGTTCTAAAATTCATAAAGCATTTGTCTTGAGCTACAGCAATTATTTTGTCACCCATACCCTATAGTGCTCTCTGTAATTAGGTGTATAGTCAACTAACACAGCTTTATAGACTGTATAATTAATCCTGCCCAGTTGCGTGCACTTCCTAGCACCCAACAATGCAGGGTGACACTAGCCAAACCTCCTGCCTGATTTCTTTCCCCAAGTATAACATAATTCAAAGGGCATTTGCAGAAAAGGTGGTGGCCAGCTGAATAATAGATACTGGAGTGATTTTGTAATTCTGAAATGTTTTTTATTGTGAAAAACTTTCATGCATTTCAAATATATAGAGAACATTGCCCCAAAAAACACATATTAACATGTTAAATAAAGTTTCTTTTTTACTTCCTAACAAGTATTTCTGATTAAAGCAATAGAACATTATAGATGTATCTGAAGGTCCTCATCCTGTTCTCCTTCTCCTCTTAGTAGGGAATATTCTTTATGTTCATTAGCTCCTTGATTTTTCCCTATTTTTCTTATTTCTTTTTCAAGTTTTCTACTGGGTCATTTGCCTTTTTTCTTACTAATTTGAAGGGTTCCTTATATAATCTGGATACTAATCTTTTTGGCGAATAGAAATACTACATTGTATGTGTCTTAGGTTTGTGGCATGTGTTGTACTGAAATAGTTTATGTCAAAATTCACCTTTATTTTATTAATACTTGTAGGTTTTTGTAAAATAAACTTCCAGATTAGATTACTTGCTCTAAAACCATTGCTACCAATTTTGTTTTTTGAGAGAGAGTCTCACTGTGTTGCCCTCAGTAGAGTGCTGTAGTGTCATAGCTCGCAGCAACCTCTGACTCTTGGGCTTAAGAAATTTGCTTGCCTCAACCTCCCAAGTAGCTGGGACTACAGGCACCTGCCACAATGCCCAGCTATCTTTTTTTTTTTAATCGTTATCATTAAATCATAGCTGTGTACAATAGTGCAATCAAAGGGTACAATGTGCTGGTTTCATATACAGTCTTAACTATTTTCATCAAACTGGTTAACATAGCCTTCCTGGCAATTTCTCCATTATTATATGAAGACATTTGTATTCTGCATTTAGCTGTGTTCGCCTGTACCCTTCTAGGATGCACCGTAGGTGTGGCCCGACCAATTACCCTCCCTCCGCCCCAATCTCCCCTCTCCCCTCCCTACCCTTGCTCCTTTCCCTATATTCTTGTGTTATAGTTGGGTTACACCATTCATACGACAGCTATAAATTAGCTTCATAGTAGGGCTGAGTACATTGGATACTTTTTCTTCCATTCTTAAGATACTTTGCTAAGAAGAATATGCTCCAGCTCCATCTATGTAAACATGAAAGAGGTAAAGTCTCCATCTTTCTTTAAGGCTGCATAATATTCCATAGTATACATGTACCACAATTTATTAATCCATTCGTGGATCAATGGGCACTTAGGTTTCTTCCATGACTTAGCAAATATGAATTGGGCTACAATGAACATTCTGGTACAGATGTCTTTGTTATAATGTGATTTTTGGTCTTCTGGGTATATACCTAGTAAAGGAATTATAGGATCAAATGGCA
>CAUYRH010014794.1:0-45423 GCA_963574655.1 Perodicticus potto
TAGTAAATGAGAAAATATCATGAATGTTACATTAATCAGGTGGATAAAAATATCTCCGATTGTATGGGAAGCCCGCACACTGTACTCCAAGCCTGAATCATTGTACACAGTTATGACTCAATAAAAAAAAAAAAAAAAAAAGTAATGCTTCATACCATAATTGTGGCAGCCTATTATAGCAAAGAAACAGATGAGCAATGGGAAAGAGGAAGTTAAATGCTTTCATTTGAGCTGATCTATCTGGTCTTTTACTGCTCAGTAGCACCTTCACAGGGAGCATGGCCCTTGGAACAAGACTGCTAGAAAGTGATCATGTTGCCACTCAATGGTAGGGAGCTTTTTTTTAAATTTAGAGTTTTCATTTCTCATTTCCCATCTGTGAAATGTTTTCCAGATCAGATGAGACATCTAGCACCTGTGTGGAAAAGCCCCGGATGCACATTAGCTTCCCCACATGAAATACAGTAGCTATTCACACCAATTCTGGTTCCATGAGTGCAGGGTTACTGGACGTGGTAACAGGCTACCACTCATGGGCATCTGATCTGACCTGAGCCCTGCTGAAGCTGGAGGACAGAAGATACCCCACAATGATTGAAAGAAACACTTGTTTTCTCCACAGCTCCCTGCATGCATGAGCAGACACCAGTGAGAGAGGACAGAGAGCTTCTGATTGTACCTTCACACCCTTAAAAGTGATCAGGCCCGACCCTGAGAAACATTTGAGCATAATCCATCTCTAACAATCTAGGATTCTTTTCACCCATTCTCTTGCAATCTTAATATACTTGCCCAGCACAGGGACAAACACCCAGAGTGATTATTTTCCTTACTCACGGCCTCTGTCTACCTTTACTATTCATCAATCTTTGGCCTTTAGAAATAGCTAATATGCTAACTACACATTGAATGACTGCTAAAGTGCAGGCACCTGTTGAGCTCCTTGCCTGCATTTTCCTTTTAATTCTTCACCAGAAGATTGTCAGGTAGATAGCAGACCTTCCCTGCTTTACAGAGAGGAAACTGAGACCTAACATCACACCACAAGGGAGTTGCAGCCTTTGCTCTAACTTCAGAGAACGTACCCTCCACCACTCTACTGTGTGGCCTACTGGCATTTATCCATGAAAAAGAAAGTGTTATATTGATTTAAAGCAATTGTTAGCAAACTTTTTCTGTGACGGTCCAGATAGTAAGTATTTCAGACTTTACTGACTATAGAGTCTCTGCCCTGACTACTCACTTCTGCTCCTGGAGAGTGAAAGCATTCATAGGCAATAGTAAACAAGTGGGCATGACTATATTTCAAAAAATCTTTATTTATAGAAAGAGGCAGTGGGATGGAGTTAACCTGTGGACTATCGTTTCCAACTTTTGAGTTACAGGAATGTCAAGTCAAAGAAACAAGGCTCTCAGTTCACCATAAAGGTGAACTTGCTTTCATTGCTGCTGAGGAGTAAGCCCCAGTCGGCACAGTCTCGGCATCTCCTGGGGAAACACTGCTTCCATATCCCTCCTGCCCCCAAGCCCATGCTCTCCTGAACAGGGTGTGACTAAAGTGAGCACCCAAGAGTTCCTGCATTTCTGTAACTGAGAAGAAGAGTGACCACAGACACATCGGTTTCTCTCACACTATCCAGCCTTCACGCTATAACTCAGCACCCATGCACTGTCATCCATTACCCCTTTATAGAATGGCCTATATGATTTTTATCATGTAAACCCAAGTCAGACTCTCCTCCACCCTGTATCCTTCCTCCCTGTACCACTTGGATAAAGGTTAGTAAAACTAGAAATATAAAACAAGATGAGAAGAATAATTGGAAAATTAAAACATGCTCTGCTGGTGAGAGTAATAATAGTAGATGTGTATATATGCCATTTGTCATTTATGCATAATGACCGCACAACACAGTAACAATTATGAGTATTGATTGGGAAATAAGAACTTTGTCATACTTTCTCATAAACTGTATACAATTACAACAATAAGCCATGTTCGTATGCTTAGCTTTCACAGTTTGTTGTACATGAAGCATAAGTGTATCTTCTTACAATTAAATATCATGATACAGAATATCAGTCCCTATCCCTAGTCTTCTCTTACATATTTTAGATAATCTATATAATGTCTACATTAATAAAAGAGTAAATCTTCTTGCTGTAAGGGAGCACATGATACCGTGAGTGAAACACAGGGCTTGGAGTTCAAATATTAATTACAAACTATTATCAATGTTTCAGGCACTACTAAACAGATTGCATAAATTATCTTATATTAACCCCAGCAATTTCATGATGTAAGTACTATTATTATCTCCATATTACTAATGAGAAACTGAGGCTTCCCTTCAGAATAAGGTATTTTTTTCCTCATTCTTCCATGATAGTGTAGGGTTTTGCAGTCATCTCCCTGCAAGAAAAATATCATTGAACCTTCAAGAACTGACAAACAGTTTTTTAAATTTCCATGCCTCTTGTCATAATATAAGAGCCCTATGAAAATCACATTGGGGCTCCTCCGAGACTATCACATCACCACTTGATTCTGATGTCAGCCAGAAAGCTGAATGATCAGAGGTCAGCATGCCAAAAACTGACCTTCCTTTTCAAGGCCTTTGGAACAAGAAAGAAAGAAATTAGAGGCAAAGGATTACATGTACACATAGCAACACGGGTAGATCTTAAATATACCTAGATGATTTTTAAAAAGACTAACAAGATTGAAATATGTACATCACACTGTTTTCATAATTTAAAAGCACATAAAACAGCAGTGCACATTTTGAAAGACAAATACAATAAAGAAGTCAGAATTAAACAAGAATGATTTTCATAGGGTAAGATAGGGAATGGGTGTAGGGAACAGAAATGAAAGTGAATAAATAAATAAAATAGCAGGGGTCATGCAAGAAATAATGAGGATCATGAACCATGAACTAAAATGTTCCATTATTCAATCAACTGAGACTGAGGTCTAAGAAAAAAAAAAAAAAAAAAAACAGAACAAAAAAGAAAGAATAGCCAAACATCATCCATTCAAAAGATGGCCAAATAATGAAAATGATAATGATAAAGAAATGAACATATGAAGGGTAAGAGTTAATGTAGTCTGAATCAGCAGCATCCTCAAAACAATACAACCTGGACATATAGAAAATAAAGAATGTCGGTACCATAGCCTTGACAAAACAAGGGCAAAGCCACTGGCAATGCAAAATTACTCTTATTGAGCAATGGCCCTGGCCCAGCAATATTTTTCATGGATAAACCGACAGCTCAGTAATAGATTGAAGAGACATAGCCATTAATATATCCACTGTACTAATCCATTTCTTAAATTAACATTGTATAAAATTAAATGTCACACAAACAAGATATACTTTTTCATTAAATACAGTTGAAGAGAGGGAGAGGGTAGTGATCTCTGAAGCTAATGGGTGTCCTTAATCAGGCCAGACATATTGAGAAACTTTGTGGCACTGGATAATGCAAATGGTGGGGAAATTGGGTCATGTCCCATGCAGATATGGGAAAAAAAAAAAAAAAGGTTAGATCATGGCATAAGAGGCGTTTTCTTTCCTCTCAATTTTCCAAACACCATGTTCAATCATTTCTAGATGAGTCATAAACTGCCTTTAAAACCAAAGACACTTAAAGGAAAAGAGAGAAGAGAGGAAGGGGGGCACACAAGAGAAAAAGAGAAAGAGACAGAGAAAGGAAAAGAGAGAGGAAGAAATTGCTCTCTCACACAGCTCAACTGACTATGAAGCTTTGGGGGAATTCAGCTATTTTCAAATACATGCCTGACAGCCCACTCCCAAAGTAAAGCCCCTTACTATTGCAGTCACTATCTCATTATCTTTAATCACACCACCAAGAACATCCATGTGACGATGACAGTTTCATAGGAACTGATCAAATGCCCAAGAAGTATACCAACATACAATGACTTCCTGAATGAGAGTCCTCAACAGTTGTTAGTATTGAGAGTTAGAAGAATGACATGGGAATTCAAGGCACTGAAACCCCAATAGCTATAATAGCTATATCATGTAAGGCTCAATTCCTGGTTGTCATCATCTCATCTATCCATGAGACCAAGATAAAGAGTAATGTGTCAGCGTGGTGTGGTATAGGGGCAAAGAACAGCATTTCTAAGGGAAGACAAGCATAAAGCTAAAGTACACCTTTTCCCCTTTACCTGTGTGTACGCTGGGGTAACTTACTTATCTTTCTAAAGTCTTAATTTCCTCATTTGAAAAATGGAGAAATAGTATTACCCCTTATCAGAATTAAATTATATAATACACACAAACATGTAGCACAGATTGCTGAACACAATTAAATTCTCAATAAATATTAGTTATCACTAACATTAACCTGCCAGTGGACCCTAAAAGACTTAGTTAAATAGCATCTATTGATCTTTCACTACACACCAACCACAGATCCTATGTTCAAGTTTCTTAGCCGTTTGAATTATTGCTACTAGGACCAACTGTTAACTTTATTAAAGTCTAAATTTTCTTCAGTAATAAATCAAAGTACTCAAAGCAAGGACTTTTGTTTCTGGTGCTAAACTCCACAATCTCAATTTGCTAGTGAGTAAAGGATATGCATAAAAATCAGAGGAGAGAAATTACAAATATACAGATGGTGTGCATAATTATTTAAAGAAAGCAAGAATTTATAACTCTAAGTGTACTATCACTTATTAAGTGCTTTTTAATGTGATGCACCATCCTAAGCACTTGTGCTGAATCTTCCCTTCAACCCAACAATGAGAATATTGCATGAAACCCCACTTCGGAGAAAGATGGGACAATATGTGACAGAACTGGGATTTGAACCTCTGATTCCAAAGGCTGTGTTAGACTACTACATTGTATTCATTCTTTATACTTAAGACATTGTAGAATATTTATAATTTTGAAGCTGTCAGGTATTTAGATGTTATCTAATCCAAATTCTGCATTATATAAAAGAGTAAATGGACCAAGAATGCAAAGTGACATGCCCAGTATCACCCAACTATTTAATCATAGGATCAAGATTCAAACCTAGGCTCCCTGATTTCTAGGAAGGGCTTTTCCATTATGCCACATTAGGTCCCAATCTATTTAATCAAGTTTATACTGAAGGAAGCACAGTAAATACACTTGTATGATAAGAACAGATATGCATCTCCAGTTTTCCACCCCCTGCCTTATCAAAGCACAGTTTTGCATAGAATTGAAAAATAAATTTTCTATGCCCCATATGATGCAATGAAAAAAAAAAGGAATTCCAGAGCCAATATGCTTTCTCTAAAAGGAATGTCAGATCAGCTTGCATAACTCTGGAATACTCATTTCTCCACTTTATATCTCTATATATAATACTCTTTAAAAGGTATGTTGGTAAGTAAGATGGATTATGAGATCCCAGAACCTCTATGCTCTTCCCTTCTGGCTACAGAAGACATGAGAAGACATACATGCCTTTATGAGACAGGCAGGTGCCAAAAATGAGTGATGCAGACTGGGTACAAGATAGTAAGATGCAGCAAAAGCTGTGACAAATTGGGGTGTGTATGTTTCATAACACACAAATGGGTGAGCACTTATTCAGTTCTTGCTGTTTGTTCCCCTGGGTACATACAAGCTCATGTTGCTGAATTTTCTACTGTTTAATGAAACAATGTAAATATGTAATTTTATACAAAAACTTTCTAAATTTTCTAGCCGGATGTTGTGGCAGGTGCCTGTAGTTCCTGCTGCTTGGGAGATGGTGACAAGAGAATTGCTTAAGCCCAAGATTTTGAAATTCCTGTGAGCTGTGACACCTCATTAGAGTTCTTGTCACTCTACCAAGGGTGACATAGTGAAACTGTCTCAAAAAAAAAAAAAAATTCCAAATTTTCAAACCTATTTATACGCCAAATCTTGCTTGCTCATTTCCAGTTTTTTAACTGTGGTATATCCATTCCAAAATATCATACCTGTCAAAATTCCAAATTTCTTTGTCCTCCCAGATGTGTTTCTCATACAAATATGTCTTTTAAATATTTTTTTTCATTTTTTGTAAATTTCTCCCCCATTGTAATATAAAATCCTTAAAAACATATTTCTTCCTTAGTTCCAAGTTTTGGTATATAGTTGGTGAAGAAAATTTAAAGAAATAAATATCATTTATCTTTCCTGAAAGAGGAATCTATTAGTGTTCATTAAAGCAGGTAACAAATATTCCTTGAATACCTTTCATCATAGCCAGAAACCATGTTAGCTGCTAGGACTGTGGCAGTGAAAAACTATATATCCTGAAACTTTCCAATTCTATTAACACTGGCAGTAATTTCATAGTTTTTACAGCACTTACTTGTATATCTTCTATTGTTCAACAGTTTTACAGTATCCACAGCTTTGGAAAACAACAACTGGTTTGCCTGAGTCTCACTCTATCTCCCAGGATGGAGTTCAGTGGCATCATCATCACAGCTCACTGTAGCATTCAACACCTAGGCACAAGCAATCCTTTTGCCTCAGCCTCCCAAAGTGCTGGGATTATACACAAGTGCCACCAAGTCTGGGCTAAAGTTAAATATATTAATTAACCTTCTCAGTTCATACAGAAATTATGCAGCAGGGAGCAAGATGGCAAACTATATCTTCTTACTAGCCACTCACAGTGAGGCAGGAGAGAAGATTCCAGCAAACTCTGGCTGGGGAAACCTACCTAGAGGCATCACTCTTGGGGCATAGTGAAGCAGTGATAATCATCAGGAGCCAATGAGGAAGTCTGCAGCTGAAGAGAACTAGAAGAGAAGGCAAGTTCCTGGGTATGGGTAGAGGCTAACTGATCGATCCTCCCACAGAGGACTGGGGACAGGAAGGGACTGTCCTGTCAGTTTTGTTTGTTGGTTGGTTTGTTTTTTGTTTGTTTTGTTTTGTTTTGTTTTTTGGTGCGATCTGCTCATTGGAGCTTCCTTGGAGGAGACTTAGAAAACCAGTGAACTTGAAAGGCCTACCACAGCCAGAATGAAGTGCCAGGAGGGGTGGAACTCCCAATGGCTTGGCTACAATCAGGGTGCTGCCACTGTGGAAAGACCCCTAGGAGGAACAGTCTGCAGGGTCCTAGGGAATTACTGGCTCTGGCTGTCATTCATCATAAGGTTGTTTAATTTCCAAGCCTTTGTGTGAGGATGAAAATTTTTGTTGGAGTTCTCCCTTTATTGCCTTGTGGTCTGAGAATATACAAGGTATAAGTTCAATTCTTTTAATTTTCTTGAAGTTTGATTCATGTCCAAGAATATAATCTATTTTCAAGTATATTCCATGGGTGGATTAGAAGAATGTATATTCCTTAGATTTGGGATTGTGTGTTCTGTACATGTCTATTAAGCCCATTTGTTCTAGGCTCACATTTAAGTCCCACATATCTTTGTTTAGTTTTCTGTTTAAAGGGTCTGTCTGCAGATAATGTTAAGTGAAGGAAATAGTAAGAGGAAAAAGTAGGGAAAGGATGTGAACAAGAAGAAAACAAATATAAGGAGGAACCAACAGAAAAATTCTAGTAGTACAAGAAACCAGACAAAACAACTTCCCTTCCTAAGGAAATCATGAGGTAGCTGCCACAGAGGATTGCCCCTATGAAGAAGTAATGGAAATGACTGAAAGAGAATTTAAGGAAATCAATAAGAAAGTAGAAAAACAGAAACAAAAACTGAACAAAAGATATGAAGAATATAGATAGAATATGGCAGAGATTGAAGGAGTCAATAGGGAACTTAAAGGTGTAGTAGAAAGTATCAATAAAAGATCAGACCATGGAGAAGAAAAAATCTTAGAGCTAGAGGATAACTGAGCTAACACAGGCAGTTAAAGAAAAAGAAAAGAAGAGAGAGACAGCTGAGCATTCACTCAGAGAATTATGGGACATCGTGAAGTGTTCAATCACATGAATTATTAAAGTCTTGAAGAGGAAGAAGAAAGTCCCAAAGGAATTGAAGCCCTACCAGAAGGCATCATAAATAAAAATGTCCCATGTATCAACAAAGATTCTGAAACATGCCTTTTAAAGGGATAGTGAACCCCAGATCATCTCAACACAAACAGAGCATCTCCAAGATGCATTATAATGAACCGCTCCAAAGTCAACATGAAAGAAAATTTTTCAAGAAGCCAGAAGTAAGCACCAACTGACCTACTGGTCATCTACCCTTAACCTTAAACAAAAAAATTATCAGAAAAAAAAAATATATATATATACATATATTTTTTTTTCTCGTGTTTCCTCATACTGATTTTTTTCTTCTTTTTTGCCATTTGGGATTCATTGAGGGTACATAGAATTAAGTTACACTGATTGCATTTATTAGGTAAAGTTCCTCGTATACTGTGCCATGCCCCCAGGAGGTGTATCATGTACCATAATCCCCCATCCACCGCCCTACCCCACTGTACCTGCTCCCTCCTTTTCCTACCCCTCACCTTGTATTAGATCACCTACTGCATTCACATTAGAATTGAGTACATTGGATTCTTGCTTCTCCATTCTTGAGATGCTTTACTAATAAAAACGTATTCCATCTTTATCTAGGTTAATACAAAAGATGTAAAGTCTTCCTCTTTTTTAATGGCTGAATAGTATTCTATAGTATTCACACACCACAGCTTATTAATCCATTCCTGGTTGCTGCCATTCAGGCTGTTTCCACATTGAGTGACTGTAAATTGAGCTGCAATAAATAGTCTAGTGCAAATTTCCTTATAATAAAATGATTTTTTTTCTTCTGAGTAGATGCCCAGTAATGGGACTGCAGAATCAAATGGGAAGTCTAATTTGTGTTTTGAGGATTCTTCATACTTCCTTTCAAAAAGATTATGTTAGCTTACAGTCATACTATCAATGTAAAAGTCTTCCCTTCTATCCACATCTGCAGCATTGATACCTGGTCATGTGGGCTCTTTCACTGGGGTTAGGTGATATCTCAAGGTAGTTTTGATTTGCATTTCTCTGTTGATCTGGAAAGATGAGCATTTTTTCAAATATTTGTTAGCCATTCATCTGTTTTCATCAGAGAAGATTCTGTTCATATCTCTTGCACAGTGGTAGATAAGACTGTTTACTCTTTTTTGTTGACTAATTTGAGTACTCTGTAGAATAGTTACCAATGCTTTGTCATATTCATACACTGTATATATATTTTCCCATTCTGAAGATTTTCTTTTTGCTTTACTTGTATCCTTAGCTGGGCTGAAGATTTTCATCTTAATTAAGTTCCATTTGTTAATTTTTGTCATTGTTGGCATGGCCACTGAAATCTTAGCCATAAAATATTTCCGCAGTCCAACACATCGGCAAGAGTTTTCTCCACACTCTTTCAAGATTTTTATCATTTCTTGTCTTACATTTAAGTCTTTTATCCATCTTGAGTCCGTTTTTGTAAGTGGTGAAAGGTGTGGGTCTAGTTTCAGTCTTTTACATGTGGTTATCCAGTTCTCCCAACACCATTTGTTAAATACAGATTCTTTTCCTTACTGTATGCTTTTGTTTGGTTTATCTAAGATCACATGGCAAGTAGAGCCAAGTTTCAGCTCTTGGTTTTCTATTTTGTTCCACATGTCTATGTCTATTTTTGTGCCCATACCATGCTGTTTTTATTACTAGGGACTTGTAATATAGCCCAAAGTCTGGTAGGGTGATGCCTCTGGCTTTTCTTTATTATTAAGAATATACTTAGCTATAAAGGGTTTTTTGGGTGTTTTTTTGGGAGGGGGGCTTCTCTATAAAACGAAATACATTTATTCCAGTTCTTCAAAATATGATGTTGGTATTTTATTGAATCTGTAGATTACTTAGGGTATAAAAGACATTTTGACAATGTTGATTATTCCCACCCAAGAGTATGGTATGTTCTTCCATTTGTTAGTGTCTTCCACAATTTCTTTCCTTAGGGTTTCATAATTCTCTTTAAGAAGATCTTTCATCTCTTTTGTTAGGTATATTCCTAAGTATTTAATTTTCTTTGAAGCTACTGTAAAGGGAATTGCGTCCTTGATTTGCTTCTCAACATGGTTGTTATTGGTATGCACAAAGGCTACTGATTTGTGGACATTGATTTTACACCTGGAGATGGTACTGTATTTCCCAATACCTTTCAGTTGTTTTGCAGTTGAGTCTCTGGGGTTTTCTAAGTATAGGACCATATCATCAGCAAAGAGCAAGAGTTTGACCTCCTTTACCACCATTTGGATGCCCTTTATATCCTTTGGTCACCTGATTGCATTGGCTAGAACTTCCAGAACAATGTCAAATAACTGTGGTGATAGTGAACAACCTTGTCTTGTTCCAGTTGTAAGTAGAAAATCTTTCACATTTACTTCATTCAGTATGGTGTTAACTGTGGGTTTGTCATACATGGCTTCAATCAGCTCATGAAATGTGCCACTTATGCCTAATTTCTCAAGTGTTCTTGTTAGAAAATGATGATGCGTTTTGTCAAATGCTTTTTCTGCATCTATTGAGAAGATCATATGGTCTTTGTTTTTATTTCTATTGATATGATGTATTACATTTATGGATTTGCATGTGTTAAGTGAGCTTCACAACCCTTGGATGAAGCCTACTTGATCTTGAAATATAATTTTTTATTATTTATTAAATCATAGCTGTGTACATTAGTGCAATCATGGGGTACAGTGTGCAGGCTTCATATACAATCTGAAATATTTTCATCCAACTGTTCGACATAACCTTCATAATATTTTCTTGTTTATTATGTGAAAACATTTGGGTTCTGCATTTAGTAGGTTTCACCTGTCCCTTCTAAGATGCACCGTCAGTGTAATCCCACTATTTACCCTCTCTTCACCCACCCTCCCCCTTTCCTCCCTTACCCCTTTCCCCATATTCTTGTGCTATAATTGGGTTATAGCCTACATGTGAAAGCTATAAATTAGCTTCATAGTAGGGCTGTATACATTGGATACTTTTTCTTCGATTCTTGAGATACTTTGCTAAGAAGAATGTGTTTAATGTGTGGCTGCAATCTGTTAGCTAAGCTCTTGTTGAGTATTTTTTCATCAAAATTCATAAGTGAAATTAGACTATAGTTCTCCTTTTTGGTTGAGTCCTTTCCTGATTTTGGAATCAAGGTGATGTTTGCTTGATAGAATGTGTTGGGGAAGGTTCCTTCCCTTTCAATGTTTTGAAATAGGTTCTGCAGTAGAGGTGGTATCTCATCTTTGAAGATTTGACAGAATTCTGATGTGACATCATCTGGTTCTGGACTTTTTTAGTTGTTGTTTTTGTTGGAAACTTTTTTATTGTTTCTGTAATCTCAGTGCTTGATATTGGTCTGTTCATGAGGTATGTTTCTTCCTGGTTAAGTTTACGGAGATTTTGTGATTCTGGATATTGATCCACTTCCCCTGTGTTGTCTAATTTCTGGGCATAGATATTTTCATAGTAGTTAGAATTCATCTCTTGTATCTCTGTGGTATCAATTGTTGTTTTGACTTTTCATTACTGATTGATGTTGTTAAAGATTTTGCTTTGCTATTTATGGTTAATCTGGCCAATGTTTTATTGATTTTATTTATCTTTTCAAAGAACCAACTTCGTGTTCCATTAATTTTCTGAATGATTTTTTTATTTTCAATTTCATTTATTTCTGATTTAATTTTAGTTATTTCTTTTCTTCTGCTAGGTTTGGGATTGATTGCTCTCCCTTTTCATTAGACTGTTCATGTGCTCTCTTTCTGTTTTTCAAATGTAGGCATCTAATGCAATAAATTTCCTCTTAGGACTGCTTTGCAGTGTTCCACAGGTTTTAGGGCTTGTGTCTGCATTGTAGTTAATTATTAAAGGAAGTTAATGATTTCCTTTTTTAAAGGAAAACAGTTTTCTGGGAAGAAACCTGTTTTGTTTAAGCAGGTTAAAGGTAGATGATAATTTTCTTCTGCTTGAAAAGTTTCATTAGAGAAATCCTCAGTCACCCTAATGGATTTTCCCCCATAGGTCCATTAGTGCTTACTCCTGGCTGCTTGCAGAATATCTCTTTCATCTTGACTTTGAGCAGGTTCATGACAATGTGTCTTGGAGAAGCTCTGTGAGAGTTGAGATGACCTGGAGTTCAATATCTCTCCAAAATCAATATTTGATTTTGTTGAGGTGTGATTTGTGTCCTAGGACATGTGCCATTTTTGGAGAATGTTCCATGGGCTGATGAGAAGTGTGTCAGAACCTTTGTTGATACTTGGGACATTTTCATTTATGATATCCTCTAGTAGATCTTCCATTCCTCTCGGTGTTCTTCTTTGCCTTCTGGGACACCTATATTTCTTATACTTGAATGCTTCATGAAGTCCCATAATTCTGTCAGTGAATTACGGGACTAACACAGGCAGTGCATTAGTTCAAGAACTTTATCCTCTACATCTGCAATTCTTGCTTCCTCATGTTTAATCTGTTGTTGATACTTTCTACTGTAACTTTAAGTTCCCTAATTGACTATTTCAATTCCTTAAGCTCCACTGTATTCTTTCCATATTATTCATATCATTCATCTCTAATTTGATTCTGGTTTTGGAATTCCTTTTGCTTATTTTTCACTGTCTCAGAAATTTTCTTCATTGTTTTTACCACCCATATTTTAAATTCCTTTTCTGTCATCTAACATTTTCTTCTTACGTGGAATCCTCTGCAGTAGCTACCTCATGATCCCTTGAGGGTGTTGTTCTGTTCTGGATTTTCATGATGCCAGGATTTCTCTGCTGTTTCTTCCTCATAAGTTTTGTTTTTGTCTGTTTCTTTGTCATACTTTTTTCTTTCACTTCCTCCTGTTCTTTAACTTACTGTACTTCTGACCTAAGGTGTTGAAGTGTCCTTTTGGTAAAGAACTAAAAAAGAGAGAAGAATGAATAGCAAGAAGGGATAAAAGGTATTAAAAAAGAGGAAAGAGAATGGAAAGAGGGGGATTAAAAGGGAAGATTGACAAAAAGAGGAGAGGAACATCTTGAATCATTTTTTGGGGGGTGGAGAAAAGTGCGGATCCAGTTTCAATCTTTTACATGTGGCTATCCAGTTCTCCCAGCACCATTTATTGAATAGGAATTCTTTCCCCCAGTGTATGTTCTTGTTTGGTTTATAAAAGACTAGGTGGCTGTAAGATGTTAATTGCATCTCCTAGTTTTCTACTCGGTCACAGATGTCTGTGCCTCTATTTTTTTTTTTTTTATTAAAACATAGCTGTGTACATTAGTGCAACCAAAGGGTACAATGTGCTGGTTTCATATACAATCTGAAATATTTTCATCAAAATATTTAACATAGCCTTCATGGCGTTTTCCTAGTTATTGTATGAAAACATTTGTATTCTGCATTTAGTAAGTTTCGCCTGTACCCTTCTAAGATGTACCATAGGTGTGGCCCCACCAATTGCCCTCCCTCCACCCCAACCTCCCCCCTCCCCTCCCCTACCTTGACCCTTTCCCCTATTCTTGTGCTATAGTTGAGTTATAGCCTTCATATGAAAGCTATAAATTAGCTTCATAGTAGGGATACTTTGGATACTTTTTCTTCCATTCTTGAGATACTTTGCTTAGAAGAATATATTCCAGTTCCATCCATGTAAACACAAAAGAGGTAAAGTCTCCATCTTTCTTTAAGGCTGCATAATATTCCATGGTCTACATGTACCACAATTTATTAATCCATTCGTGGGTCAATGGGCACTTGGGCTTCTTCCATGACTCAGAGATTATGAATTGGGCTGCAATAAACTTTTTGGTACAGATGCCTTTATTATAATGTGATTTTTGGTCTCCTAGGTATATATCTAATAAAGGAATGCAGAATATAAATGTCTTAACACAATAACTAAGAAAATGCCCTTAAGGCTATGTTAACCAGTTTGATGAAAATATTTCAGATTGTATATGAAACCAGCACATTGTACCCCATGACTGCATTAATGTACACAGCTATGATTTAATAAAAAAAAAAAAAACCTCATCATCCCTAATTATTAGGGAAATGCAAATCAAAATCACCCTGAGATATCACCTATCCCCAGTGATAATGGCCCACATTACAAAGTCTCAAAACTGCAGATGCTGGTGTGGATGTGGAGAGAAGGGAACACTTTTACACTGCTGGTGGGACTGTAAACTAATACAACCTTTTTGGGAAGAAGTATGGAGAATTCCCAAAGAACTCAAACTAGACCTCCCATTTGATCCTGAAATCCCATACTGGGCATCTACCCAGAAGAAAAACATTCCTCTTACCATAGGACACTTAAACTAGACTGTTTATTACAGCTCAATTTACAGTTGCCAAAATATAGAAGCAGCCTACATGCCCACCAACCCAAGAATGGATTAACCAGCTGTGGTATATGTATACCATGGAATACTATTCAGTCATTTAAAAAGATGGAGACTATACATCCTTTGTATTAACCTGGATGAAGTGGAACACATTATTCTTAGTAAAGCATCACAAAAATGGAGAAGCATGAATCCTATGTACTCAATTCTGATATGAGGACAATTAATGACCTAGTATATGGTGGGGGATAGGGAAAGGAGAGAGAAGAGAGAAGGAGGGAGGGAGGGGGTGGAGGGTCACAATGTGTGGCACACCTTTTGGGAGTCTTTATCTAACAAATGCCATTAGTGTAACCTGGTTCTTTATACACTTGATGAATCCCCAACAATTAAAAAAGAGGAGAGGAATAGAAAGAGAAGACAGAAGTAATAGTGGTGTACATTAGGGTACTTGACCCACACCCACAAATTCCAACCTCTGAGGGGCTGGGTTGATTGGGTCCCTAAACATCTGTAGCTTTTTGCCAAACTGAGTAGACACAAGACCCTACTTCCACCAAATACAGAAGAAAAAAAATAGTATAAAGCAAATGAAACAAACAAAAAACCTTAAGGGATACAATTGGGGAGAAAGAATAACATGGCAGAAAAACTACTATATATATGTACTACTATATATCTTGCTGTATATTGCCTGGATAACAGGTGGTCTTCTGGGGTATGAGATACTAATCACTATGCTGATATAACTGTATAAGATGAATACTGAAAGCCTCTGCCTTGCCAAGAAAACTGTGTCCCATCTTCCTGAGTTCTTTGCCCTTAAATAACACTGGGTTGGCAGCCTGAAGCTCTCCTTGGTCCACTTAATAAATCCACCTTGACCTTTCCATACCCTTGGCTATGTACTGGTTTTCCCAGGTAAGCATTTGTCACTCAGATCTTCCCAAGACTGTCTGCCCCACTATTCAAGCATGCCAGAACCAGGGCCTTGTATCAGGACCATGAGGGCCTAGCCTACAAGGCAGCCTTACCATAATGGCTGCATCCAGCCAGCAACCAAACAATGAAATCTCCATTTGCCTGAGTGGCTCAGTCTGGGCCCCTGGGTACTATTCAAAATCACTCACTCACTCACATAAGCTCTCCCAAGGTAACTTAATCAAGTGCCCAGGGACAATAAAACCCCTCAGAGCAAGTCTTTTCTGTCTGTAAACTGTCCTGGACACAGCTGCGGCTACACTGGCCAGCCTCTGCCCAACTGTAAGTACTTGACACTTCTTCACTGCATCTGTCCTCATTTTGGGGTTCTGAAGTGTCCCACTACCTCCCTGTGCTCCCAAAAGGAAGTTCCTGTGCGAAGTCCATAAGCCAAACATGCCTGGAATCTTTTCTTTCCAATGTCACCATACACAGCTACAAAGATGCTGTCTCTAGTCCACTATTTTGCTCTGCCCTCCAGCACAATATTCTTTATCCTGCTAAAGTAAGCTTCAAAATAGATGGAGAAATCAACTCTTTTTCTGATAGGCCAACATTGAGGAAATTTGCCATGACAAGACCACCTCTACAGGAAATACTTAGACCTATTCTCCACACTGACCATCACAATGGATGACCAGCAAACTAAACATCCAGAAGCTAAAGGACAAAACCTAGCTTCCACAATGTCACAAATGACAAAACTAAGCAAATAATTTTCACAAAATAAGATGAATACAACTCCACCACACTTATCAATTGTCTCAATAAATGTTCATGGTTTGAATTCCTCACTGAAGAGGCACAGGCTGACTAGATCAAAAAGCACAAGCCACCCATATTCTGTCTCCAGGAAACACATCTCACCTTAAATGACAAAACAAGACTCAGGGTGAAGGGTTGGAAAACAATATTGTAGGCCAATGGAAATCAGAAGAAAGAAGGTATTGAAATTTTATTTTCAGATACAAGTGGATTTAAAACAACGAACATTTAGAAAGACAGATAAGGTCACTTTACTCTGATCAAGAGAACAACACAACAAGTGGACATTTCAATTCTAAATATTTATGCACCCAACATAAATGCTTCCAGATTCATGAAACAGACCATAATTGATCTAAGCAATATGATATCCTGTAACACTATAATAACTGGGGACTTGAACACCCTTGATCCTGGTATATAATAACCATTCAATATCAGTATCAGTGGACACTAGTTGTATCTGGCTAACATAATAATCAATCCTCACATCATAGAAACTATATATAAATATGACTTATTTCTTTCTCATATTATATGTCTGTATCAGGTAGGCAGGTGAATTTACTCACCATTCTCTCTCAAGAACTCAGGCTGATGGAGCAAATAACAACTCCAATTCTGCCAACCATCATAGAAACAGGAAAAGAGCTCACCGTAGGTTCTCACACTGGCAATTAAACACCAGGCCTGGAAGAGCCATATGACAATACAGCTCATCATCCAATGATGAGAATTAACCACTTGTCCACATTCAATTATAAGGGAGGCTAGGAAGTATAAGTTCCCTTGTATACAGAAGGAAGAGAAATAGGAATGTTTGCTGAGAAGCAGTAGTTCCTACTACAAATATGTTAGTTGTTGTGATGGAGAGCTTGCACATAGTAGGAACCTCATGAGTATTTGATGATTGATTTAAAATGGCCAGCAGAGCAGAAGGACCAAACTTATACATTCAGAGTCAGCAGAATCAAAGAGCAAACTGCAAACACAGCAGCAATAGCAGCAATGAGCCTGCACACAAAAAGGGAGGTGGTATTTTCTTAGTTTGCTGTATGGCAATTAAATTAGGTATAGCAAAAGCTATTGAATCTAGGTTTTGTTACCTTTATTCTAAGTCAAATTACTTAAACCTTTCTGAACCATAGTTTGTGCATCTCTGTGAGATGAGGTGTCATAACTTATAAGATAATGTATGTCAAACAATAAGAAATATATAGCTAATAGAGCATGTTAATACTAGTTTCATTTCATTTTCAGTTGACCTAGGCCTGATATAAATTTCTACCAAATGTAGCAAACTCCTTCACAAAATTTGCACAGAACCCCAAATCAGAACTTCTCCGATTTTGAAAATGCTGTCTCCTTGATAACAGTATATTTAGATAACTTTGAAAAAAAACACAAAAGAATAATATCGCAACTCACAGTAAATCTTCAACTAAATTAATCATGCTATTTGTTTATAAACAGCACAACCAGTCAACCATGAAGCTTAAATTGGGAAATCAATTTTCCTGCAAAAATATTTCAGATTATATGGAGTTGTCTTGAGGAATTTGATAGCTGCAATGATGAATTGTTTTTATGATATCACTCACATAAAGAGAGTATTACAGAAAGACTAACACAGAAACAATCTTGAACTACAAGGACAGGGGGTTACGAAGAAATTGGCTTACTCCTCTTGGGAAGAGTCCCTGAATTTATTTCACTCCCCCACAATTATCCCCTGCCCCAGAGGTAATACGCTAGTTGAGTGTAGAATTGCTGCATAAATGTAATCCAAGATATAAATTAAAATTAATTCAAGCCTCAGATTTTTACCAATATAACAGTTTTAGCATTTTTAGAAATTTATCTGTCATACATTTATCAAAAGAAAGTCATTATTCAAAAATAAGCTGAAAATAAATGAAACAAATTGCAGCAGTGTTAAAAATTCTTATTATTTTGGCAGACATGAATGTTTGTTTGCTCAAGTACTATTCTCCTTTTTTTCCTGCTAATAGATAAGAAAGTGTATTCTGGACTTTTCTCAGTTCCTTGTGGTCACAAGTTTCAAAGGCAGCTGAATCCATCCTTGGTTGTGAATGGTAGATCCTCTTTGGTCAAAGTCAAACCTGTTTAACTGTCAGTAGTGTAGTGATAGGTGTATGACACAACTCTGGCCAAGACATAAGAAATCTATTAAAGAGTGATCTCATTTTTGAAAAGAAGAAATGGAGCGTTTGTCCCTCTTCTTCCTACAGATGTTGTCACATGTGGGTCTAACACCTGGAACTGTGCATGCATTTTGCTTCCAGCATGATAATGAAGACATTACTCTGGATGACAAAGGAGAGAAATGAAAAGGGCCTCATTCCCTGAAGACATTCTTGAACACTGAATCAACCAACTCTATAATGTTTCCTACATATGGAAATCCTGGTGTGAGATTAATGTAGTTCCTAGTTGTTTATGCAATTTAAATTGTGCTTTCTGATTATTGCAGGACAAAACATTCTGACACAAAGGTCTTAAGGAGAATAACAAGAACATGTTAGACACTACTGATGTCTATTTCCTCTTCTGTCCTTACATTACTCCACATTTTGTTTAAGGTAGCTTAATTACAGATGTAGAGTCATTTCTAGACAATGACAATTTCTCAACCACTAGTCGGTCTCATTAGAAAGTTATTGTTTATTTCATTAAAAAATTAGAAAGAAAAGATGTCTATTAATGTCCTTTGTCCTTTACTGTTTCTCCTTCTTTTTGCCTGATATATGAACTAAATGCCCATGGGATAGAGTACCAAAATAATCAAGGTATCAGGGCTGTAAATCATAAAGACACATTGAAAACTTTGCTTGTTGTTATTTTAGAGAGAGAGTCTCTTTGTATCACCCTGTCTAGATTTCAGTGGCATCATCAAAGCTTACTGTAGCCCCCAACTCCTGAGTTAAGCAATCCTCTTGCCTCAGTCTCCCAAGAAGCTGGGATTACAGGCATGTGCCACTATACCAAATAATTTTGCTTTTTGAATTTTAGTATAGCCTGGTCTTGTTAATGTTTCACAGCTAGTCTTTAACTCCTGGTCTCAAGCTATTCTTCTGTCTTGGCCTCCCAAAATTTCTAGGATTATAGGCATAAGCCACTCCACCTAGCAGACACTTGAATTCTTGATGCCTACCTTGACCAGCTGTTCTTTTCACAAAAGACTCCTTTTCAGACTGTCTTGGCAAATGAGCAAAAGAAATTCCTATTTGGATAGGTCCCTATAGCTGAGTTTAATTTATACAGCCAATGCAATCCTAATAAAAAAATTATAAGCCAGTTATCTATCAATAAATAACAAAAAAAATGACTAAATAAGATTGAGAGAGTACAATGTGTGGATTTAAGCATGGGCTCTGGAAACAAATCCCATGAGTTTGAAAACTATTTCTGCCTTTTTGACCAGTAGAAATTTAGATAAGCTACTTAATTTTAAACCTGTGTTTCCTAATTGGTAAAATTGAGATAATAATAAAAATAAAAGTACTCCAAATATTTATTATGAGAGTTTAATGAGATAATACATGTGGGGGAGAAGAGCCTGGAACTCAACACATTACTTAGCTCAAGAGGTATTGAACATATCACCATGTACCAGATCCTATTCTTAGGTACTAGGACCACAATAGCAGAAAAAATAAAGAAACATCCCCATTCTCATGGAGAAGAAATTATATTGAGGGGAAATAATAACGTAAGAAAGAAAAATACACAGTGTGTTATATAGACAAAAAAGGTCTCAAAATTAATAAACTATGGGTAAGAAAAATACACAGTGGTTGGTGTGGCATGCTATAATTTGAAGTACTGAGAAGGTGACACTCTTGTTAGGAAAAAAAGGAATGAGTCGTAAGAACTCAGTGCACATGAAATGAGGTATAGGCATTTTAGACAAAGGGAGAATACAGTGCAAAGACCTGAAGCAAAAGCATCCCTGTTGAGTCCTAGTAACAGAAAGGAAAACAATATGGCAGGAGCAGAGCAACTAACAAGTATTTCAACAATTAGTTTATAATTAATAAACTGGTATAAACTCCCTGTTTATAACAGGGAGTCCCCACGTTATGAATGAGGTAGGTTCTGTAGGTTTGTTCTTAAGTTGAATTTGGATGTATGTTGAAAAAGGTACATTTACCTACTACCTGTAGCAGCCTCTATTCATAAGTTATACATAATTCAGATGTGTTTGTAACTTGCGGACTGCTTGCATTTATTCACTCTCAGAAGCTAGTCTAGAATCTTCAGATTTCAAAGCCTTTCTATCCCACCAGCATATAAAAAGAATATGAAAGTAATGAAAATGCTAACATTAAAATTTACCCATCTTCCATTTCTTTCCACAGCCTCTATAACATACTGATATAATGTCTTAGTCAGCTTCAGATGCCATAACAAAATACAATAGACTTGGGGGCTTAAACAATAGAAATTAATTTCTCACAGTTCTGGAGGCAAGGAAATCTGATATCAAGGTAGCAGATGATTCTGTTTCTGGTGGGGATTTTATTCCCAGCTGGGAGGTAGCCATCTTTTCTGTATGTCTTCACATGGTTTTTCCTTAGTGCACATATATATGCAATGAGCTCTCTCTTTCTCGCCTTGCCTTTCTACATAAATCCACCAAAGCTATTAGATTAGGACTTCATCATTATAACTTCATTTAACTCTGATCACCTCCTAAATGCTCTATCTCCAAATACAATCTTATTTCAAGCTAGGGTTTCAGCATAAGAATTGAAGGGGACACATTTCAATCCATAATAAGCTGTACTAAATTTTATCTTTAATTGACTCATCAATCCATCCAATTGACCAAAGTAAGCAGTTCTTTACAGACATAAATATATATCCAACCTTGAAACTTTAGTCCTAAAATTTATTGCCATGTATATTCTCCAAACACTTGACTTCCATTAGAAACTGGGGAGATTTTTGTGTAAGCTACCATTTTAATACAACTTCCATTGACAAGATATTTTGAGAGATACTATGGCACAATGGTTAAGAACATGGAACCAAACTGCCTGAGTTGAAATCTAAGATCCACTACTAACTAGTAAACAAGTCATGTCACCTGTCTGGGTTTTAGCTTCCAGTTAGTAGTGTAGTAAGAGTAATAATAGCACATCTAGATCATGGAGATATTGTGTTAATAAATACAAAGCATTTAAAGCAGTGCCTGGTGTATAGTAACTGTTAAGTTAATGTTAGCTGGTAGTAATACTTCATAGCAGGACTAGCCAATTATTTTTCAAGTAGAGAATCATTCATACTAAGTGCTACAATAATGCTACTATAGAGCCAAACATATTAGAGGTTACTTTGGTCACACTACGTAGTTGGCAGAGTAATGGCCACCACAAATGTCCTTGCCCTCATTCTCAGCACTTGTGAATACATTACCTTACATGGCAAAAAAAAAAACTTTGAGATGGGATTATTCCGGATTAACTGAGTGCTTCTAATTGATTCACATGGGTCCTTAAAAGTACAAAATGCTTCTTGAGTGTGATGAGAACAAGATGGAACAATTGAGAATGAGTCAGATAGATGAGATACGAGGACTCAATCCACTATTGCTGAATTTGAGGACAGAGGAAGAAAGGCAAGAGCCAAAGAATGTGTGAGCAGCCTGCAGAGGCTGAAAATGGCAAGGAAATAGATTTTTCCCTGGGGCCTGATGATAATAAAGTTGTATTGTTTTAAGCCACTAAGGTTATAATAATTTTCCATGCAGTTACAGAAAACTAATAAATTAATTCATTTTAATATGGGCCTTAGTCATACATAAATAATGGAGAAAGAAAACTGCAATCAAATCATAACTCACTGTCAAACACAGATAAGTAAAAATCCTCTGGAACTAGAACTGGACAAAATAATAATAATACATTACAAATTTGTTCAACAATGAAACATATCTCAGAACTCTTTATTTTGATCCAGCTGGTTAAACCAACAGAAAATGTATTAGCTCATATAACGTATAGTCCCAAGAAAGTACTACCTTCAAAATTGTTGGCTAGATACAAGGTGTCTTAAAAGTCACCCAAAGAGGTGCGCGACACATAGGGAATATTTGTATACCTTTTGTAAAATTTTATAATGAATATTTTGTAAATAAAAGTACAGGTAGCTAAAATTTCCCATTTTCCCTAAGTATGCCAACTTTAGGAGTGAATTTGGGAAACCTTGTAGTTTATCCATTTTGTCAGTGGCCCTATTTTTCAGTATCTTTGCTCTGCCTTTTGCAGCAAGTCCTTCTCTCATGGTGACAAAATGACTGTAGCAATTGAAGGTTTCATATCCTCACACCACAATTTTCTGAAAGGAAGAACTCCAGCTTATGGAAAGTCCCTCAAACCTGCCCTCGTATCTTATTGGCTCATTCTGGGCTACAAGCACACTTCTAAATCAATCTTTTTGGGCAAAGGAATGTTACGTGCTTTTGGCATAGACCGAATCAGGAGAACCAGTCACTATACAAGGGGATATGGAATTATTTTGAACAAATTAAAACAATAAAACAATCATGTCTCACTTCTGCAACAGGAGGGTGTTGTCACTCCTTCCCTAATTATATTGATGCTGCACAGCAAAGGCAAGTGGAGGGCTGTTGAAAAGATAGTAGCTCAGAATTCTATCTAGCCATGAATTCACTGGTAGGACATAGATAAAGGAGTAAAAATAGAGTCAGAGGAAAATAAATAGTACAAGATAAATGAGTAGAAAATAAAGAAGATACACATGATGAGAATTTGAAGAAACAATAAATGCATTGGATGATCTTAGCAACACCTTCCTAGCATTTCTGAAACTTAAGTAATGAAGAAAGCACATGTAAAAGAAAGAATACAACTAGATAACCAAAGAACCATACAAAAAATAATTAAAGGCATGGGCTTTAGACCCTAAAAGCCTGGGTTCAAATCCCAGTTCCTTTGTCTCACTCATTGTGTGTCCTTGGGCAAAGTAATCAATTCTCTGTGTCTTCATTTAATCATCAGAGAATGATAATAATACCATCCTCATGGTATAATTTCTGAAAACTAAATGTTAAGTTAAAATATGGGAAACCATTGTAATAGTACCAGGCTCAGTGTTGGAACTATTTAATAGTAACTAAATAAAATAATATTATGTGAATATGCACAATATACTAGATAAAGTATTTTATGCGTATATGCCTTATAAATGTTTATAATTTAAAAATTCACATTACATTTAAATTAAATAAAAACAAATTCAAATTACCAATATCAATTGCATGTGATAAAAAAAATGTGCTTTTTTTAAATAAATGAAACTAGTGCTCATAAAATCAGCTTTGACCCAGAGCTCATTCTTTTGACTCTGGCAGCCTTTTGTTTGTTTGATAGTTTGTTTTTACTTTTTTTTAACATGATATAATTATATATCATGTGTATGTATGTGTGTGTTATTATATGTCATATAATTGTTTATACTATCTCTTTTTCTTTTATTTAAACCACTGCACAGACTGCATAACATCACTTAGTCTTCCTTTGGAGCAAATGCATCACATATATGATGTCTATTACTATCCTAAATTTATCATCATAACTTGACAATTTAAAAAAGTAGTTCTTGATGTCAGCACAAATGCAAATGGGGATTCTGAAAGGGTTATAAAGATGATCAAGAATATTCATATATGCTCTTCTTGGATTATCAAATAAAACAAGATATAAAATTAAATAATTCTCATAGAAGAAACCACAGACATCTGAGAATGAATCTTCATCTCTTAGTTTGAGAGACACTGCTCTATCCTAGATCTACCCATACACCCCTTTCTTGCTCTGCAGATAATTTGCTTCTCTTTCTGCACAGTCCTACTCACTGGTCCTCTCTGTCCTAGACCTTCCCTCACTTATTAACACTTATCCCCAAGAAGTATTAATGATGTGACCTATCAAGGCTAAGGACATTCACTAAACCCTTGACCAAGGGTCAGACTCTGTCTTTTAAGATTCTGTATATGTGTGTATGCAAGTGTGTGCATGTGTGTGATTATCTAATTTAAAAAGTTAGCTGGACAGAAGACTATACCCTACTCTCCCAGCTTACCACCACCCTTTAAGATCTTGGGTGGATGGGTCACCCCAGTTCTGCCCTGGGTAGAGAAATAAAACACTTTCGTAATCCATATGATCTTCCTTTAAGGGGCTTTCCCCAGGATTGGCTGTCTCCTTCATTGAAGAGGTGAGTAAAATTCCAATAGCCAACCTCTAGCTGACACAAAGGAACTCTCCTCATGATCCAACATCAGGAGTCTACATGGGGGAGATACATGAGTCCCCCATGTAGATAGAGCAAAATCTTCAAGCACTTCCATAAAGAATGCATATTTATCCAGCTTTGACCTTTGTTTGGTACCCCTTCTAGGTATGGCTAAGGAAAGACAGGATTCAGATGCCCAAACTCCTTGACCCCTGGGTAACTAGCATGTATAATATATAATACAACCTTAGTAAGTTGACGACCCAAGGGACTGCAATAAACTGGTCAACATATAGAGGCGGTCAGCATAAGGAACTAAGCTACTGTAGTGATATATTCATATGGTCCATGTTCAGTCTGTAAAAATTAGGTCAACTTAATTAGGTGATCAGTGTAAGGAGGGGTCCAACTGTGGAGGATCCACTGTAAATATTCTTTTAGAAAGCCCAGGAATAGAGGGAATATAGCTTTTATAAAACTGCCCTTCAATTCTACTTTTTGAGGGCTTCTTCTCCAAATGGGCCATATCTGTATCACATACAAACAGTCCTAACAGAAGTGTGGTGCCTGCCCTACATGGGGGCCCCTCAATGACCCTGCAGCTGTTATAGCTCAAACAAAAATCAGGCCTTGAAGCCAGATTAGAGGCAATGGGGCTTCTGACAGGGAACAGAGAGACAGGATAGAGGAATAGCTATGGAGGTTTATGAAAAATAAAAAGAAGAGGAAACCATTTTTTTCTCTTATGTGCTTGGGCCCTCTCTGTACTAGACAGCATTTTTCTCAACTCTTGATATTTAATTTCCACTAAAAACCTGCAAAGAGTTTTTAATTTTCATTATAAGGCGGTAATATGTCCATTTCTGAGGAGTGAGGGGTGGAAGAGAAATAGGCACAGAGAGTTAAGTAATAGACCCAAGATCACATAAGTAGTAAAGGGAGAAGCTGGTTGGACCCTATAGCTCAAGTGGCTAAGGTGCTGGCCACATTCACCAGAGCTGGCGGGTTTCAATCCAGCCTGGGCCTGCCAAACAACAAGAACAACTACAAACAAAAAAATGGCTGGGTCTTGTGGCGAGCATCTATAATCCCAGCTACTTGGGAGGCTGAGGCAAGAGAATCACTTAAGCCCAGGAGTTGGAGTTTGCTGTGAGCTGTGATGCCACCTCACTCTACTGAGGGCAACAGCTTGAGGCTCTGTCTTTAAAAAAAAGAAAAAAAAGAGGGGGAGAAGCTAAACCGAGAACCCAGACTATCTAGTTCCCACTACTCCATGCTGCTGCTACAGCTGCAGCTTTGAGAAACAAGTATTCCAAGGATGTTTTCCCCCTTGTATTCAGACTTCACTCATCACAAAGCAAAAAGTCCATCAGGGGGAGAATAGGAAGAGGAAGGAAAACTCGTCCACACAGAAAGAAACTATCATAGTCTGAATATTTGTGTCTTCCTAAAGTTTTTATGTTGAGATTAAATCATCAATGACGTGATGTTATTAGGAGATGAAGCTTTTAGGAGGTCACGGAGACAAAGCCCTAATTAAGAGGACATGCGCTCTTATAAAAGAGAGCCAACTGAGACCACGTGCCCCTCTCACCTCCCAAAGACACAGCGTGAAGGAGCTATGAGCCAGGAAGAGGCCCTAACTAGACCAAATTTGCCTTAATCTTGGGCTTCCCAGCTTCAAGAACTGTGAGAAATAAATTTGTGTTGTTTATAAGCCACCCAGTCTATGTTATTTTGTTACAGCAGCTGGAACAGACTGACAAAAATGGGTGAAATAGAAGCAAACGGAGAGAAGACAGGAGAAAAAAAGGCTATATAGTTTTGGTCTTTTTTCCTGAAGCAAAGCAGTGTTTTTAGAGAAAAGAAAAGATCCCTCTGTTGTAGCTTTGGATTCTTGTCATGCTAATAAATGGACCACAGAAGCAGCTGGCTGTGCCCTTATCACTGCCATGGGAGTTATTTACGCTGATCCTTTCCCTTGTAGCCTGGCTGGACAAGGATGAAAACCCCCAGCATCAGGTATTAGAAGAGACAGAGGAAGCACACAAACCAATTTACAGGGTTTCACTTGACCAGTTTTCTTCATTTGAGTCCTATTAGCTCTGATAATGTATCCTCACTATTAATCAGCCAGGGAGAGCAAGGTAACATCTTCGTGTATGAATGCAGGCCGGCACATGGAGGCCTCCAGTGCTGCTCAGAGTACCAGCTTTGTTGTCAAAATTGCAAAGGAGATTTCAGTCTAGGCCTAGTTGCTTATCATATAAAGATCGAATTATTGAGACAACAAGGATTGCCAAGGAGGAAAGGAATCTTTTATATGACAGATGTGTCGTTGGAAGAGCCTTGTCAGGATAACCAGAGAAGCCGCCTCAAGTGTGTCTCTGCCTAAGGGAGATCATGGGCTTTTTAAGGAGGGGCAAGTAGAGAGGGATAGTGAGTCCTAGTGTCAAGAAGGCAGCCTTGGGCCTTCAGAATCTCAACTCCCCTGTCTTGTAGAAAAATCTGTCATTTCAGGATGTGTGTCATAGCTCATGCCTATAATCCTAGCACTTTGGGAAACCAAGGCCAGGAGTCCAAGTTCATCATTTTGGGAAAGAATCAAATGGTCATGTAGCTAGTAGGGAGAGAATTATGTAAAACATATAGTGGTTCATGGAGCCAGTTACACTTCCAGCAAGAAATCCAGAAAAAGATAATATCTAAATGATTCTTCCAGGTTTTATGAAGTATGTAAGTGACCAAGTCAGTGAATACTCCAAGGAAGATACCAGGAAAGTACAATGTAGTAAAAGCTCCCTTTGGCTCTGCCACTTTCTTGCTATTCTTTAGACAAAGCATGTAACACCTCTAAGCCTCAGTTTCCCCAACTTTAAAGTAGAGAAATTATATAGTCTGTGTAGTTGTGAAAATCAATCAGATAGGGATAAAATCTTAAATCTGTACGTGTCAGAGAGAAAGCACTAAACCCCAACAATAATAATTAACTAATTATAGCAGTGGTAGTTTTCTAACCTCTTGCTTCATAAATGGCCACATTCAGTTTTAAGAGGAAGTTTCAAAGGAATAGGGATTTGGAAGCATCAGAATCACTTCTTGTGACCTATCACTTCAAACTCAGTGCTAAAGTTCTTTTCTCCTGACTCCCTTTTCTCCCTGGATTTTCCTTCTCCAAGATGAGAGTGTCTCAGGCCATGAATGAAAATTAGAACAGTGATGTGTCTTTTCATGGAGTCAAGATTATTTTCTTCTCTCCCCTCAGTCATGTCCTTCTTAAACGTCATTCCTCCTAATCTTTTCCCAGGTTCCCACCACTTCAGGATAATGGAAACACATAATGTGGTTGTCTCAGAACAGAATCATTTGCTTCCCACCCTCAGGAGCTCATATTCTTGCTCAAGGCTTCCCATTTACCACCTCAGGAATGAACCAAGAGTCTTGGCTCCTGGAAATGTTTTCTGGCTCTAAAACAGGGTTGTTCTATTAGTCATGCCAGGATCGCAAGGGGAAGAGCCAGAAAACGCAGGGGATTCGGAGAGAAATGTGCTGGCAGGGGTAGTAGAGTCAAAGAGGAAGAGAAGCTTCACCAAAGAAAAAATATTGCTAACAAACATGCCAACCCCACTGACTTTGTGAAACACAGAGAGACCCACAAAATATGTACATAGTAATTAAGAGCTTTGGCTCAAGACAGTCTGACCTGGGATAACACTGGCAATATGAACTGGGACAAGACATTTAAGTTTTCTGATCCTTAGTTTCTTCATTTTATAGAATGAGGATAACTATATAAGGTTTTGTAAGGACTAATGATGATTCACGTAGAAATGCTTAATAAGCTGCTTGACGCGTAGTAAGAGCTCAGTTGGAAATATTATTTAGTAAAAGCACTAGATTTTGCTGCACTCAATTTTCTTCTTTTTATTTTTCATAAACCTAAATCTTCAGTAGTTGTGTAATAACTAGAAAATATGAATATGAAAACTGTGCTGGCAAAAAGTGACAATGGATTAAGCTTATCCATAAGAGTCCTAAGGAAAACCGGGATGAAGAATACATATGGTATAGGTATATGAAGATGACTTTATTCACTGAAATATGAAGAAGCCTGAAGAATCCAGAGGTGTTCTCTATCACAGGATATTCCCAAATACATGCTGGAGGACCATTTATTCAGGAAGTGCTCAGTAGATAGTTGGATAGACTGATCCAACATTTAGGAAAGAAAAATCTTAGCTCTTAACTGGACATACCATTTTGCAGCCATGTCTTGAAGTATCTATACAGGGATATATCCATCACACAAGGAAAGTACATACATAGAGTTAGCCAAGAAGGCAGACAATCAAATGCTACAAATGTCAATAGTTAAGAGCTATGTGAAAAAAGGGAAAAAGTGAAGGAGATGGGAAGGCAATGTTTCAATGAAAAAAATTAAGGACTATTCAGCATGCATTGTCTTTGATCTTTATATAATTGATTCATTTACTCATTCAATTAATATTTATACTGTGTTTACTATGAGCCAGGCATTATGCTAGATGGGGGCACAGTGAGAAACAAGAGGACTCAGGCTCTACCTACATGGGGCTTACCGTCTAGGACATAATTCTGATATAAACAAGTAATTTAAAAGGTTTAGTAAGAGACTTTCAAAAGATCAGTAGAGATAAAAGATAGAAACCAGATTTAAAGGTATACAATAAAATGAAGACAGTGGCAGTAAGCTCATTCAATGAGTTTAGCTATAAGGGAAAAAGTGAGGTCAGAAAGCAGAGGCGATACAGACTAATGTTCTGGAAAGATTTCAATCATTATATGGTAGTGGGAGACTTCAAAAATTGAGATTCAATTATTTTCTCATCAATTTCTGGGCTTCTCCAAATCCAAACAATAGCACAAGTCATGTCTACACTGACTATGGTAGAAGCAGCTGCCTGAGCAGATTGACTGTCCTTTTGTGTCTTCAGAGGCCATCATCCCAGCTCTCTCCCCACAGGCCCTACACAGCATATGTTCTCTTCTACAATGTGAGGATATCTGCATTAGCCTAAGTACATACAGCAGGCCCTTTAATTAATGCTCAATACGCTTCCCACATTAGCAAATATCACTGTGTCCCCTCTGGAACGCTAAGGCATCTGGTAGACTCACATCTCCCTCAAGATCCTGCTTGTTTCTCGCTTAGTCAAAAACACAAGTCTCATACCCTTAACTTTGCCAAAAGATATGGTAAGCCCTATCTCCAAATGCTCTTTTGGCCTTTAACTATTCATTTTATTGATTTGGTTAACTCCAAAGTGTTACACTATCAAATTCATGTTTTTTACCTATCGTCTTGGTGACTTTCAAATACGAGGATAGGATTTTTGGCAGTACTCTTACAGAGATCAAAATGTAAATGTCAGTTTTTTAAATATATATATGTATATGTGTGTATATATGCATATGTTTCAAAATGAAAGAAAAATGTATTGTCACTGCTGTATTTAGTTGGTTGTCCTTAGGCTTTGCATGATGGTTTGAATTAAACAGTTTTGTACACTGCTATTTTACATACAATCCTAAAGTAACATCCTCTTATGTTCCAATGCACAGGCAATTCAGCTTTGGCCTGACATTAAGTTATACTTTTTATATTATATTTGACAAAATGTGCCCTACTCTCCATCCTTTCATTTCAATAATTCATTTCCCAGATATCACCATAACACATTACTTTTTCAGTTGGACAACCCACCTAAGGAAGTATTCTGGAATCCCATTGTGCCATGATATACAGGTTAATGATGTGACTTGAATTCTGGCAAACAAAGAATACTTGAGAGCTCAAAACTGGGAAATAATTTCAAAATAGGAGATAGTTTATTGGATATTTAGGTTGAAAAGTAGAGACAAATGACTGAGAAAATTTCTTATCTTCCCTTGGAACGTAAGGGCCTATATCTGCCTGTACAACCCCAGAAGCATCTTGAAGGATCCATTCAACTAGTCACAGGTAAGTGACCATACATCTTAGTTTTCCTAAGACAATGCCAGTTTACCCCTGCTGTCTATGTATTCCAATGTTAGTATCCCCTTTCACTCTCAAATGTCTCCGAATTTGAATGGTCAATTACCTAAAAGAAAAAGTATCACAAATTTTCCAACTGGCTAAATGACTAGAAATTTAGACCAATGTTTTACCCAGTTTTAAATTCATGTAAGTTCTATTGCAAAGGAGTAGGTGTCCAAATCATGGGTGGGGAAGGCAGCACCTCTGAGAAAGAATTGTGAAAATTTCAAGTACAATAGTGCATTCAGAAGAAAACCAGTATAAAGATCCAACTGCCTTTGGATGCTGAGAAGCATTATAAGTAAGAGCTGAGAAAAGTATTTCAAGCTTTAGTTTCACATTGCCAGAGTAAATCAGGGCTGTAAAGAGTTTATGAGATTCTAAAAAACACATTAAGGTGTAGTGAAGAAAATCCTAGTATTTCATAAATTACTAGTATTGATTTTAATTTTTTAGATGGAGTCTTAAGATTACAAAAGGCATCGGGTTAAATACTGTATGTGAGTTGAAATAAATGTAAGTGATTGGCTTTAATCATTTGGTAAATTCTAATCAATCTGAGCCACACTCTAACACTCAGTCATATACCCCTCATTCAATAGATATTCCATTAAACTACATACAAACCAGAGTGGGAAGTGCTAAATCTCGGCATTTGGTAAACTCTTAAGGCAGGTTTAAATTGTCATTTTGCGCATTTGATTTATGGCTATCTACTTTTATTATGTCATACTAGCAGTCTTTCTGTTTTGTCTCAGTCTTTGCTCATCCTTGTAGCTCTGACCCTTTAAAAAGCAATAACTTCTTCTTTAATTCCTCCTTCACAACATACACAAAGGCATAGGCCTTTCTGTGCACTCTTACAGACCCTATGATCTGGATACTTCCCTAATCCAGAAGCCCTCACTATTTGTCATTACTCTTCATTAACAGCCTCCCAAATGACTTTTGAGATGCTGTTTTTAGCCAAATCAATTTTGTTCATATTTGCATAAAATTAAAAATTTCATGAACGGCTATGTCAGATGCTTAATAAATGTCCAAATATACATTGTAGAGTCACAATTAAAGTTTGCCCTTCTTTATTTACTAGAGAATTTATCTTATACAAGACTTTTCCTTTAATATCATACCACATATCAAGTATGTGAAACTTCTCCTCGTCTCTTTTAACCTCCTTGCTCTGTTCTACTGGTAACAGTTCACAGTACTTGATATAACCACAGGCCTGTGCTGTGCCTTTCTGCTTAAAGGATTCAAATGAGAGTGAACAGACTGGTATGGAAATCATCTGGAGAGCAATTGAAGGCACAGAGATAATTGGCCTGCCCAAAATATGCTTAAGTAAAAACACAGTATCTGCCTACAGGTACCTAAAGGATTATTAAACTATAGCATTGAGAAGCAAAGTAAGGACCAAGAGATGAGAATTCTAGTGGCAGATTGAACGTCAACAGAATTTATTCATTAGTTCAGCAAACAGTTATCAAGAGATTTCTATATGAAGCACTATTGCAAACAAAAATTAGTTAAGGTCCCTATTCTCAAGTCCTTTCTGACCTATTATGGTCACATAATACATGAGAATAAATAGAACTGTGCAAACCTGGAATGGACTTAGCCATACAGCAGAGAACATTTGGTCTGCAGGGAGGTACAGGTAAGCCTATATAATATAACCACCTGTCACATATACATATTGTAGGAAACATCCCTGTGTTCGATGTATATTTATTTATTTACACCCTGCTTTATTTCAGAAAGGATTTCAAGTCTGGATTTCTTGCTCCTAAGGCATACATTCAAATAGTAACAGATATTATTTTTGGATTCTCATTATCAAAAAGCAAGCATCTCCTCCAAAACTCCTCTGCCACTGAGGCAAAGAGGTAGAAGTAGAATATATATAGGAGAAGCCCTTGCCACAAAGAAGGAAGCAGAGAAACAATCCCCATTAGCTCTGAGAAATAAGGAAAGAAATGTAGAGGGAAGATGAAGAAGTTGGATATGCAGGTCCTCATTTTCTCCTTAGAATGGAACCACAGCAAAAGAGAAATGAAAGTATCCTCGTGGGTGTAGGAAATCCTCAACACTGAATGTATAATTAACTGATTCTCCAGTTCAGCTTAAGGGAGGCTATAAGCCTCTAGGAGCATGCTGTGAGATGTAGTGTATCAGAGGCAAGGTATTATGCTGGGTACATGAGTTTGAGGCAACACCACTAAATTTCCCAACCGGTGTACAACATTCAAATGATACAGAAATGGCCAGATGTCCAATTGAGGGAATACACAGGTGACAGGTGCTGAACAGGCCGGCAAAATATCAAATGGCTGGACTGGAACAAAGATTCCATAGTAAACAGGGTCGTTATGAATAGAGGCATATGACCATAACCATGAACTCCACTGGCATATTCATGCACAAAATCCAGAAATGCCAGACAACATCAATGAGAGTCCAGGACAACCACTACACAGCCAAAATCAGCAAGAATCCATGGGACACCAATAAGTATCAGAACACTTTTGCCTCCAATACCACAGAGTAACATAAATCAACTTCCAGACACCAAATTGGAAAGAAATAAGGGAAGGTAGAGGAAATCTAATCTGAAAGAGTGATCATGTACCTAATATAATAAGAAATCCAAAAGGGACTAGTTAAACCAGAAGATATTGAAATATCATCATGACTTGACAAACTTCATATTTTGCCCCCCAGCTGTCTAATATGTGGATCATGACAAAAGTTTTCAGAGACACAAAAATCAAGAAACATAAAATCCACATGGAAATAAACAAATGAAGCCCTCCCAGCAACATGGAAAAGCCAAACAAGTTGCAACTTGCACAAAGTGAATCAGAAAGGACAGTGAACTGTGTTTGTTAGAAGTTGTTAGTTGCAACTTGCACGAAGTGAATCAGAAAGAACATTGTCAACTGTGTTTGTTAGAAGTCAAATATGTGACAGACCATAACACAGTCTGTCTTGAAACTTTCACAGTGACCTGCATAATTATAAATCCCTCTAAATCTCCCCCCACACAAACCACAGGCAACTTGCTACCCACTGAGGTTCACAAGAAATATTTAGGTTCACAAGAAATATTTATCTTAGAAAATGAGCAAAATTAAATTTTCTTGTATACCTAAGCAGTAGCATGAATAGATTCTTGACTCCACTACAAATTTATTAGCATATATCCATATATATATAACCAAATAGTCAATAATTCCTCTAGAAAAACTTTTTAGAAGAAAAGGAGTCAGGCTCTCTATTAGTAAGTATGCTAAGAGGCCCCAACATTCACATTGTTTATTTCTATTCTCTCAAACAGAATTATTAACCTGGTTTAGTGCTGCATTTTAATCTCCTTCATGTTCTTGAGTTTTAATAAGTTTTCTTCATACTCTGTATTGTTATTAATTTACATTCTGAAGAAGGTGATTACTTGTACCGTGCCTTACTCATTGAACCCAAGAATCTATTTTACATGAAATGTGAATTTCAGCAGCATGGTCACTGAATGAAAATGTTGTCTTCTGTTTCTGCACAATATCTTCTTTCCTGTCCTGATAATTTGCACCTCTTTACAAAGCTCAATTCAGGTTTCTCTTCATTTTAAGATGTTCTTATATTTTTCTGCAGAAATCACAGACTACAGACTCCTGTTTCCTGTATATGCGTTTGATGCTACCAGTCTTACAGAAATTTTTATTTCATAATAACATATAGAATTATCATCAAAAAAGGAATGTTACTCAACATCTATAGTAGCCATATGGACTTGTCCAGCCAGGTACCTTACAGAAAACTACCAACTTTCAATATCTAAAATAGATTAAAAGCATATGAAAGACTGTTGCCAAAATCTGTCCCAGGGAGCTGACACTTCATTTCCCAAGAAGGAAAAGCAAAAGAAAAAATTAGCCAGCTTCTCTAAATGCATCAGTTCCCATTCTGGGTGATGAAGATGGGGGAGAAATGTTACAGAGATTTTAGAAGGCAAGGTTTAATCCCTAAGGACTAAAGGGAAGGACAAGATGTCACTATAGCTAAATAAAACTAAAGCACTGAAATCATAGCTCCTTCTGAATTTACCACACTGTGATTTCCAGTTCCTCTGCATTCTTTCTGCTTTCTCCAAATATCCAAAGTTCACAGAGAAAAGTGACAATAGGATACAAAGGGATCCACCAAGATAAAGATAAAGTCCCTCTTTATCTTTAGCAGAGTATGGAACTGGTTAACAGATGTTAGTTTGATTTCCAATAGGAAACAGGATGGTATTTTCACTACAAAGGGTTAAACTGTTAAGTAAGGCAGGAGGTTTCACTGTGACTTTGAGTCCAGCCAGCACACACATAATCAATCCTGGCTATGTTCCTTTTCTTACCCTAGTTACTGAAAAGCTATTAAGTCTTTGAAAAGCTGTATCAAACACCAAACAAAACCCTGAAAGATGGCAAGATTGAAAGGGGACTATGAAAGCAGCCAGTCGATGCCTGGAGCCCAAAGTTTTTGTCTGCACAGTTGCTTCTTTTCTTCATCTCTCAAATCATAAGTTGTTCAAGGACTGTGAAAGGTGTCAGAAGGACAGCCTACTGCTGAAGTTAGGCAAAGTCTGGGAGGTGAATGCATGAGATTTCTATCAGATTGCTTACTCTCACCCAAAACCCTTTAGGGGAGTTTTGAAAAACACATTTGAAGAACTAATACACGATCACTCACAGCAATCTAAAGCAATGTCTAAAAGATGTCTTCTTTCTGGGTGAAAATGAAAAATTCAATTTCAAGGAAAACATTCTCATTTATTTCCTTCTACTTTCTTCATTCTATCATGGAATGATATACCAAGGACCTTATCTTTGACCATTGAACCTTTGCTTAAGGAAGATTTGATAAACACAATACGTGCTTTTCACAGGAGAAGAAAAGAGGTAGAAATAATTTTAAATTGCAGAAAATGCTACACTTGTCATTGTTCAGCATGGGAATGAATAATACTATCATTAAGATTACAGCTACCCAGGACTTATTTCCTGATGCGATACCCCTAGTCCCTAAAATTCATGAGAAACAAAATATAAGATGAATAGTATTCCATGGTACACATATAGCACAGTTTATTAATCCATTCATGTGTTGATGGGTACTTGAGTTGTTTCCATGTCTTTGTGAGTGTGAATTGAGCTGTAATAAAAAAATTGAGTGCAAATGTCCTTGTGGTGAAAGTGATTTTTTGTTCTTCTGGGTAGATACCTAGTGAGGGGATTGTGGGGTCAAATGGAAGGTCTACCACTAGCTCTTTGAGGATTCTCCATGCTTCTTTCCAAAAGGGGTGAATTAGTTTGTAGTCCCACCAACAGTGTAAAAGTGTTCCCTTCTCTCTGCACCCACACCAGTTTCTGCAGCTCTGATTTGGGGATGTGGGCTGGCCTCTCTGAGGTTAGGTGATATCTCAAAGTGATTCTGATCTGCATCTGATGCTTAGGAATGATGTGATGCTTAGGAATGATGAGCATTTTTTTATGAGTTTGTTGGCTATTCTGCCATGTTGAGAGGAAGCGTCTACTCATTTCTCTTGCCAATGATTAATTGAGTTATTCTTTCTTTTCTTGTGATTTACTCAAGATCTCTGTAGGTTCTAGTTATTAGCTCTTTATCAGATTCGTAGCATGCAGATATCTTCTCCCATTCTGAAGGTAGACTATTTGCTTTGTTTATCGTGTCCTTAACTGTGCAGAAGCTTTTAAGTATAATTAGGTTCCATTTATTTATTTTTGATGTTGCCGCAATTGTCAATGGGGTCTTCTTCATAATTCTTTCCCCAGGCCTATTTAAGTAAGAGATTTTTGGAGTGGTGCCTGTGGTTCAAAGGAGTAGGGCACTGGCCCCATATGCCAGAGGTGGTGAGTTCAAATCCAGCCCTAGCCAAAAAGTGCAAACAAAAAAAAACTATTTTTTTCATGGATTCTTCTAGAGTTTTCGTCATTTCATTTCTTAGATTTAAATCTCTTATCCAGCATGAGTCAATTTTTGCAAGTGATGAGAGATGCACATTCAGTTTCAGTACTTTACATGTGGATAGCCAGTTTCCCAGCACCATTTATTAAATAAGGATTCTTTTCCTCAGTGTATGATTTTGTTTCGTTTACTGAAGAGCAAATGGAGATATGAGGCTGTTTTATCTCTAGATTTTCTATTCTGTTCCATAGATCTATGTCTCTATTTTTATGCCAATACCATACTGTTTTGACCATTACAGACTTATGGTATAACCTAAAGTCTAGTAACATGATGCCTCCAGATTTTTTTTTTTTTCTTAGATTTTTTTTGGCTATCCAGGGTTTTTTCTTTGTTTTTGGTTTTTTGTTGGTGTTTGTTTGTTTCCTGGTTCCACAGGAAATGAAGAACTATATTTTCAAATTCTTCAAAGTATGACATTGGTGTTTTAATAGAGATTGCATTTAATCTGTACATTTCTTTGGGTAGTAAGGACATTTTAACAATGCTGATTCTTCCCAGTTAACATCTTCTGCTATTTCTTTTCTCAGAGCTTCATAGCATTGTTTGCAAAGATCCTTCACATCCTTTGTTAGGTATATTGCAAAGTTTTTCATATTTTTTGAAGCTCCTCTGAAAGAAATTGTGTCTTTGATTTGATTCACAGCTTGAGTGTTGTTGGGGTATATAAAGGCTACTGATTTGTAGATGTTGATTTTATATCCCTAAATGTTACTGTATTTCTTAATCATTTCCAGGAGTGTTGTGGTTGAGTCCCTGAGGTTTTCTAAGTATAAAATCATATCATCAACAAAGAGTGAAAGTTTGACCTCCTCTGTCCCCAGGTGGATACTCTTGATATCCTTCTCTTCAGACTTTACATCTTTTCTATTTACCTGTATGGAGTTGAAGAACACTCACCTTAGTAAAGTATCTCAAGAATGGGAAAACAAGCATCTCATGTACTCAATACTAATTTGAGACTAGTAGATGAACAACTACCTGTCTACACTAGAGGAAAACCACAATTAAATTCACGATGGGGGAGATGAGAAAGGGGGTAGGGGCTTAATAAGCTCTCACCTAATCAGTACAATTTAGGGGTCTATGGCACATCTCCTGGATAAAGGACCCAAATACAGCTTGGACTTTTCCTAACAAATGCAAATAATGTAACCTAATTTTATATACCCTTATAGCAATCAAAAAATAAATAAATAAATAAAAAGGAAAGAAAAATGATTTTAATTTTAACTACTTATCTTAGCCTTATTTTAAGTAATAATGATAAATGTCAAGTTTGCTTTTATTTTATTATATTTAATTTACATTAAAATAAACATGTAACTATTAATACTGTTAAAAAAAAAGATGAAACTATTTCATGAAAATTTTAAGGGATTTTATTGACTTCATGGTATCCTCCATCATGAGGGTTAGGCAATATGCTGAACCAAGAGTGACTTAGAAAGACAAAGGCTTTCAAAAAGATTTGTAAATGGCAAACTTCCAAAGTTTCTCATCACCAATCTTATTCTACTCTCAATTCAAGTGCACTAATACCTACATCACAATGGAAGGAGGTGGGGATTATAGTCTGTGAAAAAAAACTTAGTGAAAAGAAAGTAATTTTGACTCTTCATATTGGAAAGTTTTTATTATCCTCTAATTTCTCTATGGGGTATACCAAGATCCTTTGGTACCCCAGGAATCTTCAGAAATCTTCAATATAAATATCAATTAGGAGGATGAATTTTGTTCAACAGTAATATTTTAAATCGGTTAGTTCACACTTTTAAAAAGCAAAAATTTGCTATTTGCTGCAAGCTTAATAAAACCTTTTTGGAAGGAAGTATGGAGAAAGCTCAAAGAACTCAACCTAGACCTCCTAGCTCAGGATATCCTCCTGCCTCAGTCTCCCTGGTACCTGAGAGTACAAGCATGTACTACCATACCTGGCCAATTTCTATATTTTGTGTACAGACAGGGTTGTGCCACTTGCTCAGGCTTGTCTCAAACTCTCAGCCTCAAATGATTTGCCCATCTTAGCCTCCAAAAGTTCTAGGATTATAGACATGAGTGAGCCACCACACCTGGCTTTTCTATGTATATTTTAACAAAGCTATAAACACAGTATATTCACTTGACATTTCATAAATATTTTTCCATATTGCCATGTGATCTGCCTGGGTTTTAGTTTTAGTAGAACTTTATTCACTAATGAAAGAATGGGTTAATGCGATGTGTTTCATTAGTGAATAAAGTTCTTTTAATATTCTCTTATGAATAGGAGTAAAGAGTATCTATTTGTGTAGCTTTTTCCTTTTGAATTGTATTCATAAGATTAAAAATATCACAGAAATTTAATTATTTGGACAAAAAACTGAAATATTTATATAGCTCCAGCCAGAAAGCCTTCTTAAAAAAAAAATTAAGAAATGTACCAATTTACAGGGCCAACAGCAACACAAACAAATATAAGCAATGATTTTACATAAGGAGAGCTGAAATTATTCTCTAAACATTTTTACTGCAGCACAAAGTATGTACAGTAAGGTAGCAAACTTTAAGATTATAGATCAATGTATTTTTACAAAGTATATACTCCCACATTACCCAGATCAACATTACTAGAAGCTTTTTATACATCCATTCCGGTCCTTAGCCCTTCACAAAAGGCTAAGGTTCAGACTTCCACCACCCTAGATAAGTTTTGCTTGTTCTTGGACTTCATATATAAGAAATCATACAGTGTGTTCTCTTTGTATTTGGCAATTTCCACTCAATATTACATCTGTGAGATTCCCTCATGTTATGCATTTAGCAGTAGTTCCTCCTTTTTCTTACCGTATAATATTTAATTGAATGAATATAACCAAACTATACATTCTACTGATGACACAGTTTAGAGAGCTATTACAAATTACATACTAATATTTTTGATATGTCTTTTGGTAAATGCACATATATATTTCTGTTGAATATATAACTAGGACTGGAATTGCTATTTTTAGCTTAAGTAGATAATGCAAAACAATTTTTAATGGCAGTTATATTAATTTACATACTAAATGAAAATCTAGTGTAGTCATTGACATTTCATAAATTTTTTTGTCACAGATTTCTAGCTTAATCCCTCTGTAGTCACAGGAAACATTCTGAATGATTTCAATCCTTTGGAAACTGTTGGTTCTTGCTTCATGCTCAGGAGATATATATATAGTAAATGTTCCATGTGTACTTAAAAAGAAAATGCCAAGTGTAATTGGGTGTAATGCTTTGTATATGTCAAATAGGTCAAATTTGATAATCATGTTGCTTACATTGTCTATACCTCACCTTTTTTATTTGACTGCCCTATCAGATTTTGACCAAGGTGTGCTTAAGTATACCACTATAACTGGATTCTATAGCTCCTTTTACTTATATAATTTTATGTTATTTTGAAGCTTTATATATTCTAAAGCTTTGTTGTTAGATTCATATATGGTTCTATATTCCGGATGTGTTGGATCTCTCTTTTGTTATTGTACAGACAAGAGTCTCACTTTATCGCCCTCGGTAGAGTGCCGTGGCATCACACAGCTCACAGCAACCTCCAGTTCCTGGGCTTAGGAGATTCTCTTGCTTCAGCCTTCCGAGTAGCTGGGACTACAGGCGCCGCCACAATGCCCAGCTATTTCTTTGTTGCAGTTTGGCTGGGGCTGGGTTTGAACCCGCCACTCTCGGTATATGGATGGGGTTGGTGCCCTACTCACTGAGCCCCAGGCACTGCCGTGTTCGATCTCTTTGTAATAATAATATATCCCTCTTGAGTTCTACTAATATATCTTCCTTTAAAACCTTTATATATTATATCAGCCTTCTTGGGTTAGTGTTTGCGGGCATATTTTTCTATTCTTGTACTGTCTACCTTCTAGTGTCCTTGTATTGAAGCTGCACCTCTTGTAGAGACCACACAGTAAGATTTTTGCATTCCCAGTTATTTACCTACGAGAAAGGAAGCATATGTCCACATACAGTTTTGTATATAAATGATCCAAGAAGATTTATAACAGCTAACAACTTGAGACAATAGAAATGTCCATCAACGGGTAGACAAATTATGCTATATTCATACAATGGAACACAACACTTCATTAAATATGAACTTTAACAAAAAGGAATGAACTACTGACATGCAATAACACAGATGAATATCATAATATTTATGTTGGGTTAAAGAAGACAGACAAAAGAGTATATACTTTTTCTTTTTTTTTAAGAGACAGAGTCTCACTTTATCACCCTCGGCAGAGTGCTGTGGCATCACAGCTCACAGCAACCTCCAACTCTCAGGCTTAGGCGATTCTCTTGCCTCAGCCTCCCAAGTAGCTGGGACTACAGGCGCCCACCACAATGCCTGGCTATTTTTTTTGTTGCAGTTTGGCCGGGGCCGGGTTTGAACCCGCAGCCCTTGGTATATGGGGCTGGCGCCCTACTCACTGAGCCACAGGCAACACCCAAAAGAGTATACACTTTGATTCCATTTACAGAAGATACAAACTAAGCTATGGCAACAGAAAGCAGATCAGTGGTTGCAAAGTAGGAAAGGGAGCACACAAGGGGCAAGAAGGGTGGGAAGGAGGTAAGGAGGCAGGCACTACAAAGGAGTACAAAGTAACTTTTGGCAGTAATTAATATGTTCACCTAAGTGCCCATCAACAAGTGAACAATCTCTGATATAATCATCAATGGAATACTTATCAACAGTTTAAAAAAGGAACCAACACATGTGACATGAATGAATGCCATAAAGAAACCAGATAAATAAGAACACATTTAAGATTCCATCATATGAACTTCCCGACTGGCAAAACTAACCTAGAGTGACAGAAATAAGACCAGTGGTCTGGGACACTCAGGGTGAGGGTGGGGACACAGGGAATCTTTCAGGAATGATCAGAAATACTGTAACTCTTTTATGATTTTATTTTACATAAATTATACTTTAATAAAACTGACTTAAAACCATATTCTCATCAACTAAGCAACATAAAAATAAGTTTTTAAAAAGTCAGCTATGTTCACATCCACCAGAATGGCTATAAGGAAAACCACAGATAATCAAAGGTATGAGCAAGAATGCAGAGATACTAGAACTCTCGTACATTGCTAATGGGAATATAAAATGTGGCAGTTGCTTTGAAAAAGAGTTTGGCAGATCCTCAACAGATCAAGAGAGTTACCATATGATCCAGCATTCCACTCCTAGACATATACTTAAGAGATATGTCCACATAAAAACTTTTACACAAACAAGTACAGCAGCATAATAACCAAAAAGTATAAACAACCTCAAATGTCCATCAACTGATAAATAAACAAAATCAACAGCCACATAGTGTAATATCTGGCAATAAAAATAAAATACTCATTCATGCCATAACATAAAGGAACCTTGAAAACAGTATGCTAAGTCAAAGTAGTCAGACATAAAAGGTTACATATTATATGATTCTATTTATATGAAATGTCTAAAATGAGCCAATCTACAGAGACAGAAAAAATAGTTTAGTGGTTGCTGGAGGATGGGGGAATAGGGAATGACGAGGTTACTCTTCAGGGTGACAAAAATGTTCTGAAATTAGTGGTGGTACTTGCACAACTGAGTGAATATACTAAAAACAACTGAAATGTACTCTTTAAACTGGTGAACTTTATAGTATGTGAATTACGTCTCAAATTTTAAAAATCATACTAAAATATATAAAAACCCAACCGCAATTAGAAAATTTTAAACTATTTTATTAAGCACAAGAATTTTCACAATGCTATTGGCAGCCAGTAAAGGCCTTCTTTCTCCATGGAATTTTATAAAACAATGTATAGACACAAACATACTATGTCAAGAAATGATATCTACCTACTACTCACAGAAACCACCTATCAAATGAACATCAAGAATCCACATAGTTAAAACCTTTCTTTCACGAGCATAGAATTCATTTCCCCCTTACCTCCATTGCTTCCTGAGCAATCTCTGGCATGTGTGACTGAGGCACCAGTTGGACCAACCCTGTAATTAATTCTGCTGTACTGCCTTGAGTTTCAGGCCCCTGTTTTCTTGGATTCTGTAAAGAACAAAAAGCATACTCCAATTAAAAAAGATCACATCAATTGACAGGAACTAGAGGGAGGGAAGAGTGGGGAGGGACTGTTAAATGGTACAAGGTTTCTTAAATGTAAAATGTTCTACAATTAGTTGTGATGTTTATAGAACTCTGCAAATATACTGAAAACCAATGAAAATTACAATTTAAAACAGCAAATTTTATAGCATATTGACTGTTATCTGACTAAAAATAATAGAATATTTTAAAATTCAAAACTGCTTCTGTTAGAAATTCTCTTAATCCACATCTGTATTTGTTCATCAATGTGAATAATGTCTAAGAAAAATCCTAAGAGAAAACAAAAACTACATATTAGACTTTTCCATTAAAATATCCTAGCAGTAAGATGAGGGATAATTTTTTTTTTCAATCTTAGTACACTGACTAAATAATACACATCAGGTTTGGAACATGCTGCTTTTGTGCTTATACATTACTGCAATCAGAGGCAACAAACATGTGTTGGTTGAAGATCGTATGATTATTCTGTATAGCTCACTTGTCCAGTACAAAGGCCCTGCCCAAATCCTGACGGGTGGTGTCAAAAAGAAGGCTAGGATCTATATCTCTAGATTCCTTCACTTCAGTCCTTGCCATTATAAAAAAATACAGTGTACTAAGCAAAGAAAATTAATGTTGTAAATAAATGCGAATGTCTACTTATTTAAAGAGAATAAAATGTCTCCCATAATTTCAGTAAGTTTATGTGAGGCCAATGCAATTTGTATTCATGTTTTATTTTTTGTAACTACAAATTTTTCCCTATTATAATGACTAAGTAAGCCTTTATCCAAGTATATATGTAATTCAAAACTGTTAGCTCACTTTCTGGCATTTATATTCATTCATAACTCAGTAACATGTAATGAACACCAAAGAAACAAAAACAGGGGAAAAAAAGTTCTCCACCCTCCAGAAGCATGTAGTTTTGTAGGAAAGACAACATCAATAAAATAATCAGACCAGCAGGTACAGTGGAGGACACCTGCAGTCCCAGCTACTCAGGAAACTGAGGTGAGAGGATCCCTTGAGCCCAGGACACCAGCCTAGACAACATAGCAACAGACCATCTCAAAAAAGAAAGAAAAAAAATCAAACTGACAAGTGTGAAATTACAAACCATATAGGAGCTATAAAAGTACATGCTGTTATGAAAGCCTATAACAGAGAGATGTGGTCTAGTCAGGGAGGCTACTTTAGAGCAATGGTGATTGTTTAAAATTAGCAGAAATTACTATGTGAAGAGTAGAGGGAAATAAATTCTAGGCAGAGGAGAAGGTAAGTACAATGGCAAGTATGAAAGAATATGGTAAGTAAGCGAGCGAAAGAAAGGCCATTATGAATAGAGAAGGCAAAGAAAAATGTAATGCGAGACGTGCAAGAAATAGTAGGTGAACGACTGCATGACCTTGTAGACCTATTTGAAGTCTTGTCCTTATAACAAGAGTAATTTCAACTAAAAGGTTTTAACTTGGACAAGGACCATGGTAAGATTTGCTTTTTAAAGAGATACCACCTGTGGCTCAGTGGGTAGGGCGCCAGCCCCATATCCTGAGGGTGATGGGTTCAAACCTGGCCTTGGCCAAACTGCAACAAAAAATAGCCAGGTGTTGTGGCGGCGCCTGTAGTCCCAGCTTCTTGGGAGGCTGAGGCAAGACAATCACCTAAGCCCAGTAGCTGGAGGTTGCTGTGAGCTGTGATGCCACAGTACTCCACCGAGGGCGACAAAGTGAGACTCTGTCTCTACAAAAAAAAAAAAATAAAAAAAAAAATAAAGAGATACACCATTATTTCAATGCACAGAAATGATATGGGGAATTAACAAATGATGCAAGCTGTGTAATTAGAAGTCTTAAAAAATTTAGAGGACAAGGGGGAGATGGAAGATAATAAAATCACAATATTTTAATGATACAGTGATTGAGACCTCTTATTTACTAAAACTTAGAATGGTAACTTTAAAGTAAAAAAGTTACTAACCACTAGATGGCAGCAAAGAAAATAATTTCCATTTTAAATGATCCTTGGAAATTAGCAAGTTTTATTTAAATACTTTTTCAAATAATAATATATTTAATATAAAATGTATGCTTACTTTCATGCTTTCTCTGAACCTGAATTAAAGCCTGTAAACAGGGTGATGCTATTATATGGCTTGCATGATGAAATAATGCCACAAATAAATTGTGACACATAAGGACACTTCATGACTTTTACAGAGTCTCACTGACAGATTTTATGGAATTTTTCCATGAACTATTTGTTCCATTAGACTCCTGAATTTGAATTGGCTTTTCAAAGAATTTAAAATATCACAGGCCTTTGGGGGTCATTGATTTTTCGGGAGGAATTCTTTCTTTTTTTTTTGAGACAGAGTCTGACTTGTCACCCTTGCTAGAGTGCCCTGGCATTACGGCTCACAGCAACCTCAAACTCTTGGACTCAAGAGATTCTCTTGCCTCAGCCTCCTGAGTAGCTGAGACTACAGGCACAATGCCCAGCTATTTTTAGAGACAGGGTCTCGCTCTGGCTTAGGCTGGTTTAGAACCTGTAAACTCAGGCAAACCATCTGCCTCGGCCTCCCAGAGTGCTAGGATTACAGGCGTGCACCATCATGCCCAGCCTGGGAATTCTTTCTCTGTATTCTCTTTCCACAAAAATTACTCACATATACACATTTTTTAAAATTCAGTAACAAGAATTCACAGAATTCTTTTTTTTTTTTTGAGACAGAGCCTCAAGCTGTCACCCTGGATAGAGTGCTGTGGCATCACAGCTCACAGCAACCTCCAATTCCTGGGCTCAAGCGAGTCTCTTGCCTCTGCCTCCCAAGTAGCTGGGACTGCAGGCACCCGCC
>CAUYRH010014795.1:0-13717 GCA_963574655.1 Perodicticus potto
CGCCTGTAGTCCCAGCTGCTTTGGAGGCAGAGGCAGGAGACTTGCTTGAGCCCAGGAATTGGAGGTTGCTGTGAGCTGTGATGCCACAGCACTCTATCCAGGGTGACAGCTTGAGGCTCTGTCTCAAAAAAAAAAAAAAAAAGTTTAAGCAGAGGCGACATGATTACATTGGCTCATATTGGCATTCTGAGGCAATTGGTGTACTGATTGTGTAGACTGTGTGGAGGGGGCATTTGATGAGGGCCAGGATAGAAACAGGTGGACAAGTTCACAAGCTGCCTCCAGTGAGAAGTGGCAGTGGCCAGACTTGGGACGGAAGGGGAGAGAGATAAAAGTGGTCTCATTCCAAATTCAGGCTCACATTAGGCACCACATGAATTCAGAGGGGCCCTGGAAGAAGAGGTGTGCTGGGGTGGGGTTGGGGTCCTGGCCAGGAAGAAAGGGGCCTTGCCAAATCTCAAAAGCCCATTCCCCTAATTGGCTGCCCTTCCTGGCCCTTCCATCACAATCAGTTGATCCACCTTGTCCCAGAGAGCAAAGGCTCAGTTAAAGGCTCAGTTTCTGGACCCAGCTGGGGGGGCCAAACATCCATTTTGCCAGGATTGAGGGGTATTTTCCGAGCCTCCAGCTAAATTGGGGTTCCAGCACCAGAGCAATGAGCCACACTGCACTAATGAGAAATGACGGGGAGGCTGGACAGTGTACCTTTCATAGGATTCTTTTTGTACCTGGCAGATAGCCCTGCCTAGTTGGACCCACCAGAGGGTCCTTCAGGTGTGTGGGCCAGACCTGGCTGAACATCTGAATTGCTGGCAGTTTGCTGACAACACAGACCCCCAGCCTCACCCAGGAACTACTAAACCAGTCTCATCACGGGATGGTAGCACAGGGTTCCCTCTTTTTAAAAGCTCAGCAAGTGGTTCTGACAATGACTTAAGTCTGAAATGTCCTCTTACCAATTTCTGTGGCTCCTCTCAGCTGTGTACGCACCTCAAAATCCATACTGTGTGTGGACCTTCCATCAGCAGCTTCTTTGGAAGCAGCCACCGTATGAGATGGTGACATTTACATATCCATTTCACAGATTAGAAAATTGGCCCTAACTGAGAATCATGTCTCATTTCAATCAGCCTTAACTCCATCCAGAACCAAACTGTCTCTAACCCATGTGTCTAAATGACCCTAATTCACAGCCCAGCAAATTTGTTCTGTAAAGGGCCAGATGCCAAATATTTTAGCCTTTGTGGTCCACACAGACCTCCCTCCAATACAGCTACTTAACTCTGCCCTTGATGTATAAGGCAGCACAAAAGCAGCCTTACACGTTATGTAAATGTGTGTGGTTGTGTTCAGATAAAACTCTATAGTCACTGAAATTTGAAGTTCACATGTTTGACACATCCCACAATATTATCCTCCCTTTGATTTTTTTCCGACCATTTAAAAATGTAAAAAAATATTCTTAGCTCACAAGCTATATTTAAAAAAAGGCATCAGGCCAGATTTGGCCCACAGGCCATGATGTGCGGACTCCTGCACGAATCTACCCCCATATATCAGGTAAGCAACTCTCAACAGAGGGGAGCTGAGGGACCTGGGAGAGCTGGCCCCTCTCAGTGTGGCCTTGGGTGTATATTCTATCATTCGCTTCTCTTTGCTTGTCCTCAGGCCTCCCCAGCCATGACCTCTCAGATTGCACTCACCTGCACAGCTGAAGACAGAGTTAGTGCTATTCACTCCACTACTGGCCTTAAGGAGCCTATCCACAGGGCTCTGCCCAGAGATCAGACACTTTGCAATTTGCAGTAGGGTCTGCAAATTGACCACCCAAGGGACTATAATAAACTGGTCAACATATGGAAGTGGTAGGCCTAAGGAACTAGGCCTACTGTACTGATACGCACTTGTGCATGTCCATCTATGAAAGTTAGGTCAACTTAAGGAGGTGGTCAGTGTAGGGAGATGGTCAACTACGGAGGTTCTACTCTATTTATTTTCAAAGAGAATCTCAGTCTCACAGTCAGTTTGCAACCCATAGCCTACGGTGGGGGAGGCACACCCAGCCCTGGGTAAGCTTGTCAGAATTGAATGGTTTAGGAGTCACACTGGTTCGGTGCCTTTCACTAACAGCCCCTCCTGCATTTTATCCTGAAGTTCTCGTGACACAGAACTCTTTTTCGGTGGATTATGTTAGCTACCAGCCAGTTCTATAATCTCTATCCCTGGGGTCAAGTTCAAAGAGAATTCCAATGTGATTAAGTAAACATATGCAAGTAGTAGATTTATGTGCTACTGTGCTATTCTTTGTGATGTTGGCATTCGAGGCAGGGAATTTTAATGGCTCCTGTGTGCTCAGTTTATTTTCTAAGAAATTAACTCATCAGTCCCCACCAAGGATGAAAGCTCTTCTTGAGACATTTGAAATTCAAAGTCATGGCTCTCTCCATTGAAGAGGAGGAGCGGGGAGTGATCAGGAGGAAGATTTGATGAACCAGAAAGGGCCGGTGACGAGCCTCGCCAGTTTGTGACCACACGTGGCTCTCTATGAGCAGCCAAGTAGCTCTTGAAAAGGAGCAGAAGCGGGTTTCAGGTGTTTCTGTCCATCTTGACTGTGAAATTGAACTGTAAATGGTACCTGGAGCAGCCAGCTGGAACTGCCCCATGCAGAGAGTTAATGGAAACGTGGAGAGCTTTTTGTTCTTCTTATAAAGTACTTGAGCAATTATCTCAGCCCACCCACTGTATAGGGGACCAAGCAGCCTGCTGGGTTACCCAGGCATTTACAGGCAAAATAAATTTTCTGACAGCCTTTGCAAGCCAGATGCTCTGGTCCTGATTTGCCACCAGCAACAAATGATGTTTGAAACCCCAACACCTCCCAGCCACCCCTTCTGCCCTGGGGTGCAGATGCCCTAAGAGAAATGGTCCATCAACAGACTCAAGGCCTGGCCCTCTCCTTGTATGTAGCCCATTTACTCCTCACGATCACCTTAAAAGGAGTTGTCAGCATCATCCCCCCTTTTACACGTGAGAATCCCATTTTACAATTCAGAAAAATGGGGCTTGAGAGATAGGTCTGGAAATTGAGTTGGCCACCTGGGCTCTTTTTTTTATGCCACAGCAATGCTAAAATGCTAAAATGCTCTCCTGCCTCAGCCATCTAATCAAACCCAAGTGAGCTTTGAGGTCAAGCCACAACTCAGCACACTGGGGATAAGAAAGTGGATGACTCTGGCCTTGAACAAGGAAAAAAAGGAACATGGGGAGGGAAGGATGTGAAAGCAACAGAGTCCCTCTCACATTTGTGGGGGCAGACCTGCACGAGCATGTCTGCGAGACCCAGTGAGGCTTCTACTAGATCTGAGTTTGCACAAAGGCCAAGCTGCATCCCGAGACAACACTTGCCATGGGGAAGGGGAGTCTAGGTGGACGTTACTAGCCCAGGAGACAGATCTGTTGGAGGGCAGAGTTGGATGTGCTATTTTTGGTTGGTATTAGTTTGGTCCCCACCCAGCCCCTATGGATTTGTGATGGGATAGTATGGAGTGTAGAGCTGGTAAGAGAAAGGTAGCTTAGTGTACCCCTCATTCACAGCCAGATTCTGGGCCAGGCAGCTAAGCCTGTCCTACTGCCTTCCTAATGCCCATGGGGCATTATATAAGTTACTTGTGAAAGTAAGTAAATGTACCTTATCTGAAATGCTTGGGGTCGGAAGTGTTTGGGGTTTTCGATTTTATTTTAGATTTTGGAATATTTCCATTATGCTTATCAGTTGAGCATCTCAAATGCAAAAGTCCAAAACCCAAAATGCTCTAATGTCTCATTGGAACTCAGAAAGTTTCAGATCTTTTGGCTCAGCACCTGTAACTCAGTGGCTATGGCACTGGGCACATACACTGGAGCTAGCAGGTTCAAACCTAGCCCAGCCCTGCTAAACAACAATGACAACAAGAAAAAAAATAGGCAGATGTTCTGGCAGGCTCCTATAGTCCCAACTACTTGGGAGGCTGAGGCAAAAGAATCACTAAAGCCCAAGAGTTGGAGGTTGATTTGAACTGTGACACTACAGCACTCTACCGAGGGCAAAATAGTGAGATTCTATGTCCCCCCCCCCAAAAAAATTCAGATTTTGGAGCATTTCAGATTTCAGATTTTCAAATTTGGAATACTCAACCTATAGGGTGGTATTTTAGAAAACAGGATGATGGCTCGGTGTCTGTGGCTCAATGGGCAAAGGCGCCAGCCACGTACACCTGAGCTGGCAGGTTCGAATCCAGCCCAGGCCCGCCAAACAACAAAGACGGCTGCAACCAAAAAATGGCCGGGCATTGTGGTGGGCGCCTGTAGTCCCAGCTACTTGGGAGGCGGAGGCAGGAGACTCGCTTGAGCCCAGGAATTGGAAGTTGCTGTGAGCTGTGATGCCACGGCACTCTACCCAGGGTGACAGCTTGAGGCTCTGTCTCAAAAAAAAAAAAAAAGAAAAGAAAAGAAAAGAAAACAGGATGATTTTCTGATTTTCTTTCTTTCTTTCTTTCTTTTTTTCTGTCTCACTTTGTCGCTCTTGGTAGAGTGCCATGGCATCACAGCTCACAGCAACCCAGCAACCTCCAGCTCTTGGGCCTAGGCAATTCTCTTGCCTCAGCCTCCTGAGTAGCTAGGACTATAGGAGCCCGCCACAATGCCTGGCTATTTTTTGTTGCAGTTTGGCAGGGGCCAGGTTTGAACCCGCCACCCTCGGAATATGGGGCCGGGGCCCTACTCACTGAACAACAGGCGCCACCCAATTTTATGATTTTCTAATTCTGTCCTTTTCAGATCCTTGGCACAGGAGGAAAGAGACATATACATTAAGAGAAGAGGTCTAGTAAAGTTCTCGTGGCTCAATTTGAATAGGAAATATCAATAAATATTTGTGATGTATTTTGTCTTCAGAAAAGAAAATAACTATTTCTGCAAGAGGCCTAGAATCAGTCACCAATCCAAGAGAAAGAAGCATTCTTCACTCCTAGGTGGTGCATTTGAAATACCATTTCCTACTGAAAAGAACCAGGGAATGACTTGTTCCAGGACTGGTATAGGAAGTACACCAAGATGAGACTAGCAAGGCTCTTAGAGTCATGACAAAAGGACTCAAAGGCCAACTTGAAGGAGCTGCCACTGGCCTAAGTTAAGAAAATCTGAGCATCAAGAAGGGTAAAATTGCCAAGGATTCAAATATAGTTAGAACTATGAGGTCCATACTAAAACTAATTGGCTACCATTGAAGAATGCTACAGAACCCATTCATTATTTTGAAAACTGGTAAAACCACAGCAAAAGAATCAAACATTTAAACTTTCCAATGAGGACTGTGCCATTGAGCAAAGAAAGAGTTGATAAGGGTAGGGTTGGGGTTTCTGTTTATAGAAGAGTACCAGGTAATAAATAAAGGAGTGATAGAATCAAAATGTCACCATTTCACAATCCCTAATGAATTAATGGTTGATTCATTCATTGAGAAGCATTACTCCCTGATAGTTGCTAATATCACAGAAAGAGACAATCAGAGAAAGCCATACATTATGTGCACCTTGGCAGAAGAATACTATCACCTATGAAATAGTATTGATTAAAAAAAAATCTGAACCTGTTAAATTTTCTAGATTCAACTACCAACTTATAAGAAATACAGAAGATTGGCTTGGCGCCTGTGGCTCAACGGGCTAAGGCGCCAGCCATGTACTCCTGAGCTGGTGGGTTCGAATCCAGCCTGGGCCCGCCAAACAACAATGACGGCTGCAACCAAAAAATGGCCAGGCGTTGTGGCGGGCACCTGTAGTCCCAGCTACTTGGGAGGCGGAGGCAAGAGACTCACTTGAGCCCAGGAATTGGAGGTTGCTGTGAGCTGTGATGCCACGGCACTCTATCCAGGGTGACAGCTTGAGGCTCTGTCTCAAAAAAAAAAAAAATACAGTATGACACAAAAGGGGAGAGGGTATCTTACTAAAGGGTGACTTTTAGACATTAAATACTTTGTTTGTAAGGTTTGTATATCTGAATAACATAGCAGGTTCCTTAGATGATCAGTGGAGACAGTTGATTGATTGATTCCTCTGTAAGTCAAAAGTTCTTTCCAAAGTTATTAACCAGCTCTTGTTTTGTGCAAGAGAACTATGAAACGATGTTGGCAACATATTGGATTATTCTCTAAAACCATAAGGACAAATTTAGCCTATACCTTTCCTTATGCTCCTTGGTTATGAAATTTGGGGATGCTCTTGTCCAACATTGAAAAAATAGTCAAAATAATATAACCTCTACGAATCATAGCCACACAAAAGTCTGTGCAGCATTATTTGTCAATAATGGAACGGAATGGAATTCCAATAATGGAATAATGGTCACAAAGTGGAAACAACCTAAATGTTCACAGCTGACGAACGGCTAAGCAGAAGTGGCAAACCCATACAATGGAGAAATAAAAAGAAGTAAAATACTAACATATAGTGCAACACAAAACACTAAGCTGGCAAATCCATAGCCATGGAGAGTAGATTAGCTGGTGTCTAGGGCTGAGGGCAGGGTGATGGTGGAAAAAGGAGTGTGGCAATGATCACACAGCTCTGTGAACACACTGAAAGCCACTGAACCACACACTTCAAATGAATGAATTGCATGGTGTGTGAATTACATCTCCAAAAGGTTACTTTAAAAAGCAGTCAAATGATATCCAGGATTATGACTGGGTAGATATGCTAGTCAGCTGTTATCATAAGAGAGATAAACATTCTGTTGGAGAAAGGAAATTCGGCTCGGCACAGGTACCACCAAACTTTCTCCTTCTCAAAACAGGTTACGAGGAAGCAGATGAGATGTGAAGAAAAAGGCATTTCCTTCTTTGCTCAGTCTCCGGGGACATTTCTCTTTTATCGAAGATTCTTCTTTGGTTTGGATCAGTAGGAGATACTTCTTCCAAAATATTTTTCACTCTTCTGAATCTTGAAAAGGCAAAAGTGAATATTTTATCATTTGGGTAATGAAGAACTTATATTTTCAGCTTTTTATTAATTTTGAAAGGCGCTAAGCACAAATGAGCATTCTTTCCCAGCTACATATATGTGTTTTAATAAAAACAGCTTTAAACTTATCTAAGAGCCCTTAACAACTGAGCTATCCATGGAGACTGTAAACTGAGCAGCTGGGGTGTTAATGACTATTGCGTGGTTCTGGCCAGCTGGGGCTTGACACAACTTTGGACCACAGAAACCCTGGAAGTGAACAGCATGGGAAACAGTCTATAAATAGGAAAAATATCAGTTATTCTCCAAAACACACAGACTCTGGGGTGGCCACACAGACAGGCACAGGAACACCATCAAGATTTCTGACAAGCTGAGTGAAATCTGGACACAGACAGCAGGAAAGATATTCTGTTCTCCCAAGCAGATGTTAGGAACCAGCTTAACCTTCATCGCTTCACCGGGTTACTTTCCAGCTCTGCAGAAGGGCGAAGCTGGGCCTGGGACCCCAGCTGCTTGCGAGCAGGCTGTGGGAGTCCTGGCTCTTGTGGGGGTGTCTGTCTGTCTCAAAAGCAGTGCACAGGAGGAGGGGTGGGCCATCCGCTTGCTTCAGAGATGCCGGAAGAGTCTGGGGAGCTGCAGGGCCCTCCTGGCTGCAGTGCCCCGGCAGGGTTGTTTTTGAGGTTGGTGCAGGAGGCCGTTTGACTTCCTCCTCCACACAAGTGCTCTTCGCTTCCAAACATGCTTCACTTGATTCTCCTGTCTCTCGGCACATGCTACTTCTCTTAGTCAGAATTTCCACCTTCTTTGTCTGCTAACATCCTACGCATCCTGTCAAACTCACCTTCTCCGTGGAGCCTCCCCGGTTCCCTGGGGCGGCGTGAGTCATCTGCCTCTGTACTCCCGAAGCTCCTGCTGCCACAGCCTTCACTTGCCAGGATCCTCGCTCCCCCACGGTGAGCACCTCCAGCATCGAGGATGTCTGGCTTCTAGCAAATTCATAATGTCTGTCAATTCCACTCGACAGATCCTGATACACAGCCGTGAGCCAGCTGCCTGGCCGAGAGTGTGTGTGTATATCATGACGTATTCGTGAGAAATCATGAAGCTGCATAGCCAAAGGACTGACCGTCTGTAATGGGAGTATCTCAGCACCTGAGTGACGTTCGTTCCAATCATAATGTAGTGGGTGTGTTTACGTGCAAGCACTGTCAGAACAAAGTGCCACAGACTAAGAGGCTTAGACCGTAGAGATTAATCTTCTCACTATTCTGGAGGCCGCAGACTGTACTAGGAATCTAGATTCAGCAGAAGGAAAGAATCACTTAAGCACTGGAGATAGAAGAGCATGGGGTTTTATTTCAGCTGGCAGAGCCACAGCAGACTAAAGGCCAAACATGGCTGAGCTCCACGATCAGCTCTGTCCCTGCACTTTTACTGGATTTACAAGCAGACAAAGGAATTACCGTATTGCTCCCTATCGGAGGCCTCAAAGCACATGCAGGTTTATAGAAGCAGAAGGAAGGATTAGTTACTTTCAAGATTCCAGGAAGTTCAGCCAGATAGAGTAACGTCAGTTAGGAAAGAAAAGCAACTATTGTTTTAAAAAGTAAAGAGGACCCCTATTTCCCCTAAGTTCCAAGTGAATTAACTGACTTCGGTTCTTTTGCTGAGTGCTGGTACCTTATTGCAAGGTTACTTGTAATGTAACAACAACCACAGGTTTTAGCAAAGAATAGTTTAACAAACTTTGCGTTAACTCTATAATGGTAAATTGACCCTTTAAGTTCTAAACTTTTCATACATATTCCCAAAAGTCTCTGGCATTGTAAATAACTCCCCAATATGGGGTCTGGGCCTCCTCTCTCAAGACCAGTTCTAAGATGCAGGTGTTGGCAAGGCTGGTTTCATCCTGAGGCCTTTCTCCTGGGTCTGTGGCGGGATGCTCTCCTCCACCGGGGGTTGACCCTTTTTTGGTGTGTGTCTGTACCCTAACCCCTTCTTCTCATGAGGATGCAGTCACACTGGATTGGGTCCTAGTCCAGACGCCTCGCTTAACCTCTGCTACCTGTTTACAGGACTTGTGTCCAAATGCAGTCACATTCTGGGGTATCGGAGGTTATGATCTCAACATATAAACTGGGGAAGGGACAAAATTCAGCCCCTAACAGTGGGTAACCGCCCTCCCTGTCTGAAGTTCAGGCTTGCCTTGTACATCAGTTCTGCAACTCTCTACCTTCCTTGAACTTGATCTTCAGATCTAAGCAATGTTGATGGAGCCCCTTGAAGGGCCTCTTAGATGGTAATTGGAACTGACAAGTGCGGAGCCTGGTTGCTAACACACACTCTAGCTTTTCTCTGTACTGTACTTGACCGACAGACGAAGCCTGGGGGCTCTTTCCCAGATATCAAGAGGCGCAGGGTCTCTGGCTCTGGGAACAGCAGTGTGGCTGCTTTTGCAGCACAAAAGAACACACCATCCGTGTTCTGCCAGCATTGCTCTCTGGTTAGCCCCACACGGCCTGCGAGCCAGGCCGGCCAGGCACCTTGTCGTTCAAGGAGCTCTGCTTCCCAGTGGAGGCGACCAATTCCAAGTCGGGGGAAGAAAAATTATCAGTATTCTGAAACTGCACGGAGTGGATTCCCCATGGAAAAAGCACCAGTGGCATAATTTCTTGGGATAAATAAGTTTGTGTTTATGAAGTCGACTCTCCAGAGATGTTCTTCCCCTCGCTTAGGTTAGCGTTAGGTTGTGCCTGCCGGGAGGGAATCCCCGGGTGGAGCTGGGACTCCGGGCCTCGCTCCCATCTTAGGTGATTCTTCTGCACCCTAACCCGTGTGAACTGCGGCCTGTAGTGACTCTGCCTGGAAATGTAGAAGGGCACGGCCAGTGCGCGGTCCCCGGGCTGCGTCTCCATGAGCTCCTCACCTTTGCGAGGCGTGGTTCCCTGAGACTCTGAGAGTCTAGGACAGCCACCAGGCCCAGGGCCCCGGTGACAGGCACCGTCACTCCTGATTCACACTCAGGGACCTGCCTACAGCCCACTGTATCTGTCTTTTTTATCCTTTGTTCTTTGAAGTCACAGCTTGAATCATCTCTCATTAAAAAGAAGTGTCTAAAGTTGTTTAATCCTGATGTTACTCGACAGGATGATGGTGTGTTTGGGCAGAAGGGACCTGTCACACCCAGCTGCTAGGCCTGCATACGCTGTGAGTCTTTCCAGAGGGTATTCTGCTTGAAGCCAGGAACTGTGAATTCTCTTAATATTTCCAGAAGTGATTCCCCTGGGGGAAAATGTCTATTCACGAACAGCCAATAAAAAATATTCATCAGAACCTTGTTTATAATAGTGATAAATATTCAACAAGTAGAAAACATGTCAAACGTGTACAATTAAAGGAACAGGTAGTCATTTAAAATTTTATTATCACAAAATACCTTGTAGGCAGGGAAAATGCATTTTATCAAGTGCTTTAAAAAGTAGGGTGAAAATCTATATACAGAGTGTGTCCCAAAAATACAGACACATTTTAAGGAAAAAAAAACTGCATTAAAATTGTAATACTCGGGCGGCGCCTATGGCTCAGTGAGTAGGGCGCCGGCCCCATATGCCGGAGATGGCAGGTTCAAACCCAGCCCCGGCCCAAAACTGCAAAAAAAAAAATTGTAATACTCAATATTCACTGTTAACAAAAGATGAATACAAGCCAGGTGGAGCACCTCTCGTGAGTGCAGAAGTCAAACGTAACTTGAATCTTAAAAATGTACTCTTGTGTTTTTCTTAAAGTGTGTATCATACATTTTTTTGACACCCTCTGTGTATATATAATTCCAATTTTTTAAGAAAATTTCTATCTGAAAGGAAATATATGTAGTCTTTAAAAATGATCAACATTATCTCAGGAGTTTCCACCCCGAGAGAAAAGGGCACGATGGCTGAGGATGCCTCACCCAAATCTTCAGTGAAATTACATTAATTCATTGCTCAGACAGCTTGAATGAACAGAAATTCGGATTTAGCTGAGAGATGGAAGTGGGCAATTAGAAACTGAAACCCTTGGAGTAGCGGCTCTCACACCTTGACATCTAAAGGAATCAGTTGGGGAACTGGTTAAAATGCAGATTACTTGGCCTTCCTTCTAGAAACTTCTATTTAAGAGCTGGGGTTTAGAAAATTCATTTTAGTAAGCTCCTGGGAGCAATTTTGATATTTTGCTGTAGGTAACCTGAGGATAGTAGTGCCCTGGGGAAGCATAGCCTCAGAGAGAATCCAGGGGAGACGCAGGGGGACCAGGGCTGGGGGAAGCCAAGGTGAGGGACACAGAGAGAGGCTCAGATTCTAAAATCTTTCCGTGTTTTCCTTTACTAGGACTATTAGAACAGTACGTTCTGAAAGCCTTTTGTAGGCTAAATCCGAAGACATGGCCGTCATTTTAAATGTGATTTCCAAAGGAAATTGTGTCAAATTTTAAATAACTAACTCCCATCTGAAAATTTGAAATTCAGAGTGTTCCTACTGGTGACAATGCCATAAGGCTCCCAACTGAATTATGTGAAACTACTCCAGCCCCAATGTAACCTGATATATTAAGAAACCCTTCCATTTTCGCATGACATTGGCTCATTTATTGAAATTAAAAAAAAAAACCACTCCATAAACCTGTTTTAGAGAAGAGAGGACAGGTGCTCACAGTTAAATATTGGATTACATTCCATCTCAAGCCAAAAAACTACATGGCAGATTTGATCCCCTATTTCTTTTAACAGATAGCTTGGATTTTACTTTAAAAAAAAACAAAACAAGGAATGGTGTGAGAAATAGGCATGCATCTCAGGAGTTCTGATCAGTCTCTTTAGCTTTAGTTTTCAATGTGGAATGGTCTCTTAAAATTTTATAAATTGTGAATTCAAGCAATCTAATGAATGAATTATTTTATTATTATTATTATTATTTTTGAGACAGAGTCTCACTCTGTCACCCTGAGTTCTGTGGCCCCCTACCTCACAGCAATCTCAAGTTCTTTGGGCTCAAGAGGTCCTCTTGCCTCAGTTTTTCTAGTTTAAACAGAGATGGGGTCTTTCTCTTGCTCAAGCTGGTCTTGAACTCCTGAACTCAAGGGATCCACCTGCCTTGGCCTCCCAGAGTTCTGGGATTAAAGGGATGAGCCACTGTACTCAGCCAAGAATGAATTATTTAACAAATCTCCATCTTTATTCAACAAATCTCCTTTGACAGGCATGGAGCAGAAAACAACAAAAATTACTGATATTGAAAATGTACGCAGACATGCACTGTACACTCAAAACTTGGTGATACTGACAAGTTGTCTAAAGGAAAGCTCAGATGTGATTTGGAGCCAGGCTTAAAAACTTGCACGAGGTGGGATGGCAGTTATTTTCCAAGTCTGTCTCTTTATGGGGCACAAATTATAGTGCAATTAATTAAAATTTTATTTTTACACTAACTTATTTTGCAAATTAATTAAAATTAAAGGCCGTAAGAGCTGGAATGGTTATTACAAAACTGAGGCTGCTTGAACCAGATTAGTGATATTTCAAATTTTTCATTAGTCACCAAGCCCTCAGTCCAAACAGAGCCCTTTTGCTTAAGCGGAAATGAAGGCCTGGTGCTCACCTGTCAGCTTCATCAACCTTGTGAAGACCCCAGGTGAAATATTTGCCTCAATTTGAATTCTTCACTTGCCAGCCACAGAATCTGACTTTGGTCAGTTTTCAAAAATTGCAGGGAAACCTGAGAACTAAGCTTCAGGAAGGGAAGCAGCATCGGGGAGGCTCCTGGGTTCTGGGACACAGGAAATAAAGGGAAATCTCAAAAACTGTCGTCAGGACCAGACTTGGTGATCCTCATCTCCGATCAGCCCTTGTCTATCCCTTCCTGGGGGCCACGGACATTTTGATTGAGCAGGTTGTGGGGGGATAGATAGCACAAGAAGTGGAAGTGGATGTTAGGAAACCAAAACAACACGAGCCCACACGGTGCCTCAGAGGTTCCCTGCAAGCGCAGGATTCTAGAACTGTTCATTATTCCACTGTTAGAGAATTCCCTGGAGAACCAAAGTGAAGCACTGGCCCCAAAGAATCAGCTGCAGGCTCTGTTTCCATTTCAAGGTTTAAATGTGGTGAATAGTAGCATCAACACAGAAGACAAAATAATTGGGGGATAAGGGCAGTGTCTTTTGTGGCTTCTCTTTTATTGCACATTTGTTAAGAGCCTGTGGTTTTCAATCAGAGCACGGTTGAATTCTCAGTATTCTGAACTCTACATATGGACTCCTGTGCAAAGACACAAGAGGATAAAGTGTGAAAGGGACAGTGCGACTCTCCAGAGCTTAATCGATCTAACTAAATCAGCTAAATGGTCCTGAACTGGGCTCTTTCTAAAATTGCCAGTCCAAGCAATAATAGCTACGGTGATGATTAAAGACATTCTTCAAGTCAAAAAATCCGGGTCTGCAGACCAAATCTGAGTGACATGACACAGCATGACAGAGATGTGCTGTAACATGTGTAAAGAAAAAGGACCTCACAGACACGTGGACACAGGACTTAGAAGGCTGAGCAGACACGGAGCTTCCTTCCAATGAATGTGTACGGGGCTATCCCAGGAGCAAAAGATTTTGGTATCCCCATTCCATTGGGAAGAAAATATTACTAGAGGTGCAAGTGCTCCTCCTTCAAATTAAGTTAGCTGTGAGAA
>CAUYRH010014796.1:0-30262 GCA_963574655.1 Perodicticus potto
AAAAAGGCTTCTGTTTATTTTAGCTGTGAAGAAAAATTATTTTCTTTCTTTATATTAAAGAAATTTCAAATTAGCTATTCATTTACACTAAGTATGTACATAATTTTATAATATTTATAAAGAAAGCCAGCAATGACATTTATTGGTCTTTATCTTCCATGAAAGCGTGTATTTTATATACTTTAATGAAAGAAATTATCTTCACTCTGTTATACTTCTTCCAAATACTGACATTTTAGAAAGAGCACATAAAATGTGTATTTTAAATTTTTGAAAATACTTTAAAAGAATTTCTTCAACTAATGCAACTAGCCAGTTTCCTAAAAAGACAATAAATGCGGGAAAATGATGTTAAGCAAATTAACCAAGGACGCACGCACAATAGCAGAGTTAGTCTTTCAATGTAGGAGTGTCTCACTCCAGAGCTCATGTGTTTTCCAGGGCACCATATGTTGTTATTATGCTTATGATCCACATTCTAGATTGGAAAAAGTAGAAGACAATTTTTCTTAACTTCAACAAATAAACCATACATAAAATAAAGGAAACAGCTGGCTTAACAGACCATGAGAAAACCTTTAGAAGGGCTGACAGCAATCTTAACATAAAGGAACGGGATGGCATATTTGCCACATAGGCTGCTGTCAACTCAGGTGGCTTTGATAAATGAAAGACTCCAGCTAACAACACCACTGCTCACTGCACAGGGGAGGCATCTCTGGAGTAGAAATTGTGGCACTCCCTCTTAAGAATGCATTAGCCAAAGGGGCATGCCCAGAACACCGACAGCACAGTCAAGATACTGAGGACTATTCACTCACAACATAAGGGCATGATAATTATCTTTCAGTATGTGGAGGTCTGTCATGACGGATGTCCCTTCGGCATTAAAGAAGAGAACTAGAACTAAAAAAGTGGAGATACAGTAAGCCAGATGGGAATGGTGTCGATAAGTACTTACTCTTCACTATACCTTAAAAAACACGAATGGACTTCCTTGCCAGGTATGATTTCCGTTTCCACGAACCACCTGTTTGGAGGCCATGAACTTGAATCTCCACCTCCACGGGGTGGGCAGCATTCACTACCATTCCTGCCTTCAATAAAATTCCCCTATGTGTGTAAAATTACACAAGCTTTCCTAAACTACTGTCTTTTTCTAATTAGCGATTTGTTTTTTTTAGTTGGAACAAGATACATAAAACATTAAGTAACAGTGGTCTTAGTAATTTAAGTGCAACTATTAGTTTTTCCATTCAGCAGTTACTCCTCTCTCTCCCTCCTTCCTTTGTTTCCTACCTCCCTTCCCCTTACCTCCCCTCTCCTCCCACCACACACACTTTCTCTCTTTCTCTCTTCTTTCTCTGACTTTCTTTCTGTCGGACACCTAGGTAGCAATTACTATGTGCCAGGCACAATCCTGAATACATTAAAATTTTTTTGATTGAATTCTTATTACAATCATAACAAAATACCATTTATTTTACACCCCTTTTAATTAAAGAAAGGTTGATATCACACTGATAAACTAGTTTTTACTGCGTTTAAAGTATTTTCAAACTGTACTTAAAATTGGTAAAAATAAAAAATGAAAAAAAAACAAAAAAACAATGTGCAAAATGAACCAATGTGCTTTTCTGAGCAGCCAGGTATAAGAGAGTCACAGCCAGAAAAGGAAAATATTTTTTTAAAAACATCATTTACATATGTTTTTAAATTCAGCAGAAGGAAAGATTATGAAATAATAAAGTTCGGAAAGGACCCACCCCAAATTATTCAGATGCCAAAGTAAGCCAATCCCAGCTGTTATTCTTTACTCTGGCTGCCATCCTCAGCGAAGCAGTCTGGGGGAGTGGAGGCCACCGGCTGCAGGAGCAGCTGGGCCTATTTGTTAAGAGGAAAAAAAAATAGTGAAGACAAAGGGAAATTTCCGTGGCTCATACAGTGAATGGAAGCTTGCAGCCTGGCTGAGGGAGCCTCAGAAGTGACAGGCAGCGGTGCTATCAGTGCTGTAAGCCACAAAACTGCAGTGCTGTAACACCCAGGCCACACCTGACTTCTGCAATTACAAGAGGTGCTCAAACGTCACTTGCATTCATCTTCTTTTATCAGTAGAGAGGTACTGAGTATCACAATTTTAATACAGTTTTTCCCTTTCTTAAAATGTGTATACATTTTGGGGGCACCCGCTGAATTTTTTTCTTTCCACCTGTGGGAAAACTCAGCTGATGGCAATTTTGTATTCCTGTTCTCTAATTATCAGTATCCCAGACATTCAAAAATGAAACGACGCCAACGTCTGGTCTAACTATCCAGTGGGAAGAAATCAGCAAACTAAAAGGACAAATGGCACATCTAACTTAAAACAATCTATTGCTGTTATTGCATATTGACTAAAATGAAATTGTAGACGTCTAATAAGCATAATTAGATGTCCCAAACATAACTAGTATAATAAAATCCTAGTATTGTATTTTATTTTTTGTCCCTCGAGACCAATACTATAAAAGTCACCTAACATATTTCTGAGTGACAACTGCCTTATTAGCACACAGGCCTTCTTCTCATTATTGACTCCCTAATTTTATTTTGCACTTTTATTCTTGCCCAATTTTATTGATTTTTAAGTCTTAAAGAACTTTTTTTCTCCAGTTATGAGCAATCCTTCTGTAATCCTAAAATATATCAGACTTAAGTTTGGGCATACACACTTTGGAGCAAGTAAAAAACATTTGGCAAAAAAATCTGTCAAAAGCAGTGCCCAGTACATAACTTTTGTCTTACTTCTGAAAAGTATAATGACAAAGATGCCATTTTATTCCTTCAATTATAAGCATAAGTGGCTTCACTATAGTTATTTCTATTCTTATGATGATTATTCAAATATTACTAGAAAGGAATTTTGCTTCAGGGAATTATAAAGACATCAGAGCATATTAATGTGTTGTAGAACTTTGGACATTAACTTTTCCCTGTAACAATATAGCAATAAACTCAGTATTCTTTGGTGGCTTATGAAATCCATTCCCATATTTCATTGTCCTTTCTTCTTCCACTTTCTCCTTGCTGCACAAAATCAAAAGGAAACATTTCACTTTCCCATATTAATGGAAATGCACAATGATTTGGATAATTGAGTATCCCAACAACTAAAACTACAACATTTGACTTTTAAAAAAGTTTTTTTTTCTTTTTAATTTACATTTTGAATATGGGTAATGTGGCTATTCTAAGAATATACCATATGGTTAACTCAAGTTTATATAGAACCTAAACTGACAGCAAGCTCAATATTCTAGTACTCATTCTAACCAATTATAAAGTATTTGTCAGTTACCATTCCTATGACCAGAAATACGTGTAACACTTAAGCGCAGTGATAATGTCAAGCTTGAAATTTCTTTTTCCTTTCTTGGTTGTATGTGTTCTTTTATGTTGTTGTCTGTTTTATTTTATTATATTTTACTTGGTATCAGGAAAAATAAGCTATGTCAGCTTCATCAAAAACAGAGCTGTTTTTAGAAAGTCATTTCTACTTTTCATTATTTTCACCAACATTTTTTAAATTTGATTATCTTGCCTTGCTCAGAATGTGAAGAAGAAATTAGAATTTCTATACATTTCTTTTGACAACTTGACCTTAGTTTCTAAAAATAAAATAACTAAGTGCTTCCCATTTCTTTTTGTATTTAGTCCTTACAGTAGTGAGGGACAGTGACAAAGTATGCCTTTGAATTGACTTTCTTTTTGATATTTCTGTTTGTATCTATTAGTTTACAGTTTTTATGCTAATAATGTTGTATTTTATTGAGTATATTGTTGTGCCAAAAAGAAAAAAAATAACTTAAGAATAAAGTATTTCAAATATATTGTCCATTGATTTTGATACATTAAGTAAATACATGGCAAAACATTTTTGTGCGGCTTATAGATCATTATTTTGCTATGAATCTTAGTAAAATAACATTTTCCTAAGTTCTTTCTTAAATCACTTAGGTTGAGAAATAAAGTGAAATACCTTTCATAAGCCAAGTATAGTTTAAAAACTTATAAGGATTGCTTTTTCTTCTCACCATGTTATTACTAATCATAGTACTTTTAAAATGATAAAGGCAACATGGTCAAATTATTTCCAAAATAACTTTTGCCCAGAGACAAGCTGATAAAACAAAACCAAAGGAACTTTTGCTTTGGTCATTTATGGCATTTCTCAAAACCAAAGCTGGTAGGTAAGTTTCTATCCTTTCACACTGGAGACTTCCTTTGCGTTCTGCTTTGTCTCAGTTTTTGCGTTCTGGCGCCACATCTCTGTTTCTTCCTAGTACATCACTGTGGAAATGTCCTGGTATGGGACACGGACGTTGGACCCTGAGAACCCACAATGGAGCAACGAAGAAGATGAGGAAGCTGAGACAAGAAGCAGAGAATGGCCCCGATGAACTCTTACAACCCTCTGTCCAAACCGCTAACTAGATCTTTCAATAAAATACGGGTATTTTCTGAATAATTTTAAAGCAGATATGAATTTTTGATCAGAACTTTTGCACTAGAAACCCTGAAGCCAAACTAGTGCCAGCGATTTTAGAAAAGGGGCAGAAGAAAAATATGCTCAGGCTCTTCCCTGTCTTCTAAATGTTGCCTCCAACTCCATTACTTCATTTTCTGCCATCTCTGTTAGGAATGTACATATTTGTATGAGACATCCAGCAAAAGAATTAAGATTGGTAATAGTATTCTGAATAGATAGAGTAACTAAAATCCATACAGTAAATGCAACATAAAACATGAATATTACGTACCTAAAGTTCATTACAGTCTAAAAATTCAAACAATAAAATATAATTGCTTTCAAAAATTTCAAAATCTACTTATGAATGTGCAGTAATCATATATTACTCATATAAAGAAAATAAGAATTCTCCAAAGCACAATAGAAATGGAGGCAATTTAATTTAGCACGAACAAACACTTATGATACAAGGGCATGCAGTGGTCATGAACACAGGGGCACTGAGTTAATTTCTGGGAGGACACAGTGCATCGTGTGCAGTGGGATGAGTGTGAGGCCAGGATAGTGCAGGGCAGAGTAAGACGTAGGTCACTTCTTCACACCTTTTTTGTCCAGGCTCCTGTCATTCAACTTCAAGACTGAGGTTTGGTTCTCATTTCAGTCTCAACTCCACTTCCATAGCAACCAGTCTCAACCCTTAGTATATTAAACAGCATCCTGCTTTGTTACAGCTTGTTTACTCTTACAACTAAATCATAAGCTCCTCGGTAAAAGCTTTTGTATAAAGACTTTGTTTGTATATGTTAAGCTTACTTTAGATTTGTTTCAGAATTACAGAAAAGTTATGAAGTTAGTACTGAGAGTTCCCATAAAGCTCTACCTAGTTTCCTCTATGATTGGTAACTTACGATAGTATTTATCAGAGTTAAAAAAACAATTTTAATATATTATTATTAATTAAAATCATACTTTATTCTTATAGTTTCTTGGTTTGTACCTAACAGCCCTTCATCATCCCAGGACTCCAACCAGGATATCATATTACAAAACTATATTTTTGATGCTTAAAATCTCCTCATGATGCTCAGGATCTAAAGCACCAAAGAAGCTGGACACGTCCTCATGGGAAAAGTGAATGAATGAATGAACCCATCTTTCCTAAAAAGATCTAGAAGTTCCTAGATCCCTGAAAGGAGAGATCAGAATGTATAATAAAAAGGGCAAAGTGGTGAGTGACATCCTAATTTCATTACTCCAGGAAAACTTTTCGTTGAGAGATGAAAGAGTTTTGGAATTTTACAAAATGCTTTTCTACAAGGAACCAATATTAGATGTTTTCTTATCATAAGTTGATCATATAGGACATGCCACAATTTACACCAACAATAATCTTGTAAAATATATTTAAGCTATATGCTCAGTTGTAATCAGTAACTATATACATATCATATATAACAGAAAAATAAGAGGTAAATAATGGCATTATAGTTAGGTGTTTGTAAACTTAAGTGTATTTATCAAGATCAAGACTGTCATTTGGGCATTTGAAAAGATGACAACCTTAATCTAGGTGATGAACCTAAAGGGGGAAAAGATGAAACAGGTGACATGAAAATGAAGATTCTTTGTAGCATCTTCCCACACACTTAGCTCAGAGTTTCTCATACTTGCATTAAGAATCAACTAAAAAGACTGTTAAAACGGAGATTCCTGAGCCCTAAAATGATTGATTCAGTTGATCTGATTCAGCAGCTCCCAGCAGATGCTGATGCTGCCAATCCGGGGATCACACTGGGAGTATCATTGTCTCTTTCAAAAATAAGGTTAGGCTCTGTAATTCTGTCATTTTGACTATAAAATGGAGGCCAACTAAAAGGAAAAGTTCAGTAAATACCAAACACTCAGGCTGTAATTATAGGCTTTAAGAATGAATTGAATAAATAATCTTATTCTGTCCATGAAGACCTTACTAATAATACTCGAACCCACCAGCTCAGGTGTATGTGGCCGGCGCCTTAGCTCATTGAGCCACAGGCGCTGAGCTGATACATTTATCTTTTATTTTTTATTTTTTTTTGATACAGAGCCTCAAGCTGTCACCCTGGATAGAGTGCTGTGGCATCACAGTTCACAGCAACCTCCAATTCCTGGGCTCAAGCGAGTCTCCTGCCTCCGCCTCCCAAGTAGCTGGGACTACAGGCATCCGCCACAATACCTGGCCATTTTTTGGTGGCAGCTGTCATTGTTTGGTGGGCCCAGGCGGGATTCGAACCCACCAGCTCAGGTGTACGTGGCTGTCACCTTAGCCGCTTGAGCCACAGGTGCCAAGCCTACATGATACATTTAAACTGTTTTATTTTCTTTTTTAAAAATTTTCTCTCTATATATACATGTGTTTATTTGGTTTCCACTATTTGCCTTCACAAAATTAAAAAGGCTTAAAATTTAATAACAATAACAATGTTCAAGATAAGGACTAGAAACAAAAACCTTGTAAAGAACAAACGAAGATACATACATTCAGAAAAGAAATCAGATGATCGCTGCAACAAAATATTGAGCAATAATAATAATAATAACGCAAAAAAGTAACCTTCACATTGTCAGATAAGAGTATGTCTGTTGTAGCATGCTTTGACTCTGAGGCTCTGAGTATGGAGTCATCATTTAAATTCTTATTATTTTTTTTCCCCAAAGTCTCAAAAAATAGACAACTAGTACTTATAAATAAAAATAACAGATAATTTCAAAAAACAGATCATGCCAAATCTTATAGACAATAGAAAAAGAAGAAATACTTCAAAATCATTCTACTTCATCTGGATACACCTGATATCAAAATTGGAAAACATATTTTAAAAAAAAGTTTTCAATAGCAATCATATGAGATGCACAGTGTTCCTTCATGTTCTTTGTGATTATGAGGAAAGTAAGCCTCAGAAGCTCAGTGATTCACCAGGAACAAGACAGCACCAAGTAAGATAGACTATACGTTCAAACCTGGGAGTAAAAACTGTGGGTTCTTACCTTTCCCAGTATGAAACACTGTCTCCTAATAAAATTTTCAAAAGTTTCTCCAAAACACTTTTGAGGTATGGTAAGGAGAAGAAAGAGTCCTATATTTCTAGAATTAAAAAGGACCTGCGAAATTGTGTGATTCATAACAAGCTTTTTGACTCAGCATTAGGAAAAGAGCAATCAGGAGGAATAAACAGGTAGGTGCCATGCTGTGAGCACATTTCCTATTCAACTTTAGTTCCACTGTGTATTTTAAACTCAAACTTTAAAGCTCTCCTTGGTTTCCATCATGTCCTGGGAAAGAATTAGTCAAGAGGGAAAGAGTCAGTGTCCCCACCTGAACTCTAGTTTTTCCCCTCTTTTATTCCCATTTGCTATGATATTCTTCTTTTCTGGTTCTAGAGTTGATCTGGTTACCTCAAATCACCACTGAGAATTATTCTTAGGGATACGGTTCACTTTTTTTTTGTCCTGTAAAATAAAACCCTTTTTACTCTGCTTTCTCTAATGGAGAGCTCAAAACTCAGAGAAAACCAACCAAAACTGCATAAAAATCGATTTATATCAATAATACTTTAACCAACACTTAAATCAAGTGTAGCACTGGGTTAGGTGCCCGCTGGACTCTGGCCTCTCCGGTGCAGCCCTCTCATCCTGCTCCTCTCTCTCCAAATGCCACCATCCCATGATGCCTGCAAGCATCAGCTTCTCTCCAGAAAAAACAGGCTAGAGAAAGAGGATACGTTGTCCAGGTGGCTTGTAAGTTATTCATTTAATATTGCATTATTTCCTCAATCATGCATTTCAACATATTTTAAATGTCTAATGAGTATACACTTTTATTTCAATTCAAAGGTCATGTTTTGAAAAGAGAAGTGATGCCAACCATACAAAGGGGTCATCAGAAAGGGAGTAATAGAGCAAGGGCAGGGGTGCGGTGACAAACCAGAAATGCCACCTGCATTGAAAAGTAGATAAAAGAAGGGGGGAGAGGTGATGAGTATAGATCAGAGCATACGGCTGTGTGTCAGGAGGCCATCTGAAGGCCCCAACTGTTTCACTCAATGCAGCACTGAAGAGAAAGAAGATGAATGTGCAGAGGAAGCCCCAGCCCTTCTCCTAATGTATGTTTTACTAAAGAAGCCATAAATAGTTTTCCAGGATTGCTTAGTTTCTTTTGTATTCCTTCCTACCCTTCCCCCATCACATTCTCCTATGAAAAAACCAGTACCAAATTGTTAATTTTTATCCATATACTCACTCTATGAGCATTTATTGAACATCTAAATGTCAGGAACTGTATACAGCACCAGACAACTTACCTGTTCCTCCCAGGGAAGGCTTTCTTTCACTTTCAAAGCAAACATCACACGCTGAGCTGCTATCTGCTTACAGCACAGTTTAGTTAAACTTAGCAATGTGGTCTGGCCTTAGTAATATTACTTCTATTGTGCTCTACAGAGCTGCGTCCACAATGACCTTTGTTAGAACTTGTTTATTTTGTGGATTTGGGCTGTTGTCTCCAAGGTGCCATCAGATAAATTTCCAACTTTCTTCAATTATCAACAAAATAATTCGACAACAATTTACAAACATGAGAGACACCAATGTCCCTTATCAACTACTCTAATGAGAGCTCGCTTTCATGAAGGAAAATCTTCTCTTTTCAGTAAAATCTTGGATGATGAAAGATCTCCCTTCATTGTAAGTTGTTAAGTTAATAATTAACTCTTGATTGCTTTTAGAATAAATAGGGGAACCAACGTAGACTAATTCTCTCTGCATCTCTTCTGATTCATTGAGTAATTTATGAAAACTTCCTAAGGGTTAAGTGTCCTGCCACATTAATTTGCATTGTCTCATGCAATCCTTTCAAAGTTCATACATTTCCAAAGAAGAGTAAAATCCACTCAGAAAATATAAGCAACTTGCACGTGGCATACAGCCAGAAGTTAAGATCAGATTAGATATGCCTCATCCGAAGTCTAAAGTTTCAGACCACTGAAATTAGAATGTGGGAGTATTTTGTAATACGTGGGCCTAAACTACTTCCTATGATTTCTGTGCTAAGGCTCTGAGCTAAGTTTGAGTAGAGAGCAGTGGTGGCTGAGAGTTCAGTTGCCAGGCATGGAAGTCAAGCATATTTCTGATCCCCAGAAATCACACAAGTCAATAGGTTTCTCTCTTATTTTTCCACACCAGGTGTGAGGAGTCATATGGTTAATCCTAAACTAGACATTAGAATTAGACAGGCTGAAAACTTCTTGAGTAATCAATTGCCGTGGCCATCACAAGGCCATATAGAGCAAGTTATCAATTCTACGGAGAATTGATCAAGTTATCAATTCTACGGAGATGTCTGCCCTTGAAAGTGTCTCATCCCTTTCTTGGGCTAAAAATATTTTCCAAGTATCAGAGACTATAACACTTGGTTTAAAAGGAGCGATGGTACTGATCTATCCTTTTCATTCCTATTCTAGAATATCCATCCTATAAAATATTCAGTGTCCGTCATTATGATCTTTATCATGAGAACAAGGAATAATGCTTGCTTGAGGCTAAGGAATATGACTGGTAGTCTCTCTTATGCTTCAAATGTTATTTAAAATTTTATTGTGGGACAGCACCTGTGGCTCAAAGGAGTAGGGCGCCAGCCCCATATGCCGGAGGTCGTGCGTTCAAACCCGGCCCCAGCCAAAAACTGCAAAAAAAACAAGAAAGAAAGAAAAAGAAAAAAAAAAATTACTGTGAAAAGAAACAATTATTGAAGTAACCATCATCCTTTACATAATTTATAAAGTATTACAAAGTGTCAGTTGTTTTACTAAAAACTACCAACAATATTGTGGTTCTGACTATTGAAACCAAGAAAATAATCTTCACACTGCATCCTCTGGAAAATGATGTAAGTGCTATCATGTCCGTCTTGTTTTGTTTTTAACTGTCTGAGACTGAACTTGAACACTGTGGTGATTATGTATGAAGGGGCATGCATGCATGCAAAATGATATTTCTGGATTCCTGCAGACTAAATTCCTCCCCTAAACCACTGAAAGAGTTTTACATGCAGCAAGAAAGGGGGTAAATCTTTGATGCTCTCCCACTAAGAAGTAGCAACAATGACTCCTATAGATATCTTTGGTGAAACAAAACTGACTGAGCAGATTGTTAACAGTAATTTTCACCAGTAACAACAAACTGATGGTTTGGTGCTTTATCATGGGATTAGAGAACTGAGACCCCCAAGTGATCTCATCTTAGAAGGAGAAAGAGGCCTTCTCTATGAGATGCTCTCAGGCTAAATGACAAACATGACATGGTTAGCAAAATAACAGGATGGCAACATAAATGTTTGAAAGAGTGTTCCATTATAACATCATAACTAATAAACATATTTATTAATCGAGAACAGTTATTGATTATAGATTATGTATAGGATACTGTCCTCATAAAACTTTTTAAAAATAGTTTTGCCCATATACTGCTTTTTCTAACCCTGACCTCTCTCCACCTTACTTCTATACTAACGTATAACTGTTTTCACACTGTAATATGAAACATCCGGATACCTAAATAATTCATAGAACCATTCAAGAACTTTCATACTTTCCAATGCATTGATGTGATGTATGGACTAATTTTTGTCCATAGCATATAGAAAAATATAAAGAATTATCTGAAATTCTTATACAGACCTCTTCTACAGAAAGCATATTTTTTGTGAACCAAACTCAGTAAAACATATTGTAATTCCTCATATCTTACTCAATGATTTTTTTAAAATATAAAATATTACTAAATAAATTCAGCACTTACTCCTCACTTACTTACCCTGATGGAGTTCTGGGCTTGGAGCTTTGTGTTTACTCCTGGTCCTATTTAACTGCTATGTTTGTGAATCATGTCTTATGACCAGTTTTTATTTATTAACACACAGAGATGTGTGAGTAATGTCACTATTGATAATACCCAGTTACTGGCTGAGGAACCAAAGTTATGAGGTGGGTCAGGAAAAACTGGCTCGGTCACTGCCTTGTTCCTTATTTGACCTGATAAAAAATAAATACCACAGCCTACAGTATGATCATTCAAAACATTTATTTAATATTATGCTATTCTAGAATTCTATGTCATTTTTTTCTTATAGAAAAAAATTCCAAAATGTGTGTTTTTGAATGACTATGTATAATAAATGGATGTATTACACTTCAGTAGCAAAAAAATATACATTGGCGATAAATCTTGGGAAAAAAAAGGCAAGGATGATGTAATCATCTTGTAAGTTATTATAATAGAGGTCAATGATAAGCAAGATGAGATTTCGAATGAATGCAATCTATCAGGATAAAACATATATTTTTATTGTATTTAAGACCAACTTCTGTTTTCCATATTAGCATTATTGAAATCTAAACTCATGCCATCCCCAAGTGGTTTTCTCTTTATGACAGGTTTTCATCCAATGTTCTCAATTGATATTATTCTTAAGACAACATGAGTAATATAAATAATATTTAGTTTATAAAGTATATTCATAGATACTGTTGCTCTACTTGGCCCTCTCAAAAACCCGGTGAAAAATACAGGTAAAAGCCCATTACTATCCCTATTTTCAAACTGAAGAAACTAAGGTACGGACCATTATTATAAGAGGAACAGAGCTAGAGCAGGGGCCTCTGACTTCAACCATGAGTTCTCCGAACCATGACAAATCTACATTTAATTGGTTACATGTATAATACTCAAGTACAGATATGCTAATTAACACTTTCAATCACACATTTGATAAGTATAGATATTTGTTCAATGTTTAAGTCTACATTTATAATGTCAACATATTTTATAAACAATCTTCCACTATATCCATGACTTTATTTAACTGTCTCTTCACCAAATATCGCAAGAGAACATTTTCTGCTTAAACAGCCATTCCCTTTGGCTTCTGCAATTGCATCCTTCCTTATTGGGACTTCACACACCTACCCCATGTGCCAAGCTCCCTTGATTCTGGGGTTTTCCATGGGCACTGGTTTTTCTTCTTTGATACGGGTCTTTGCTCACTTGTTTTTTCTTCTTTGAGCTCCATTATCAAGAAAGTTATTTTTGCCTTCCCTGTAACCTCATTAATGCAGGATGGTGAAAGATAAGGGGAGAAGAGATATCAAGAGAGGGAAGTGACTGAATGACCAGGATTCTCCCCTCAGTCTCTCTCTCCTGGATTTCCTTCATGAGAATCAGAGTCGTTTTCCAACGAAACTCTTGGAGCAGGATATTATAATTTTGTACTAATCACAGCAATATTACCCTATTTAGTTGGGATAAAGTTAGCGAACTTTTAAATACTCGCCTGACATAGTTGTATCAACTCAAATCTTGACTAAAAGTTACTAAAGAACCAGACAGCAGCTTGCCATTTTGATCTCTACCACATTTTTGTTATCCCAATTTATTTTGTAACTGGAAAATACATTGAAAATTTTTCATATTGACTCAGCTAGAGTAACCATCTCATTTTATCTACTATGCTAGCCCTAAACTAGCTTACTTTCTTAATATTGAGGTAAATTGAACAGGGAAGAATTCAATATAATCACATTGGGGTGGAAGGCAGCAGGGAATCAGCTAGAAAACATCGCAAGTCTTACACTACCTTTTCACTTTGTCTCCCTCCCTCTCTGCCTTTAATCCTCTCAAGGTTTATTCAAGAGCAAGTCATCTCTAGAAATAGTGGCGAATGGAGGGGAGAGAAAAAGGGCAATTCTCCAGACATTTTTTCCTGGGTGTATTTTTACATAATTTAACTCAATCTTTGTATTTGACAGTGAAATTTTCTTCTCCTTTTCTGGAAGAGGCACTGGGCTTGTGTTCTCAAATGCCGTTTTTGATGTGGAAGATGTAAGAAAAATGCTTGCCTTTCTCCCATGCAGTGTAGACCACTTCTATGAAAAGAATCCCTGTGTTAACCTAGTAGGCCACCTCCAGGGAGCCTACTGGATTTCCCTGCTGACAGCTAGACAGCAGTGCAGAGCTGTTCTATTACATATACCCAGTACTTCGTATATTGATCACCTTAATTCACTTACTAAGGGAAATAGGCCATTACTGACATCATTTGAGATAGAAAATGATTAATCTGCCATGTATTATTCACAGTTTTGAATGTAAGATGCCCACCAAATTCCACTGAGTGTAAAGAGCTAAACAAGCATTGTGCACATCGTATTGGGATTAAATATTCCTGCTCTGACAGTATACGCCCTTGCTTTTCACTGAGGCGCAGTAAGTGTTTGCTGCTCTAGGTAACATCTTTGGTGTGATCTCTGCACTGATTTTGCTAATAAATTGACAAGTAAAACATTCTATTTTCAGACAACTCTCCCCACACTGCCTTTGTATAAAACCATAACATTGCTCAAGTAATCTCGTTCCATTAAATGAAAAGGTTGAGAAAAGCCAGAGGGAAATCTCGGGGGAGCTTTCAGTCTAGTGTCCACACAGATATTAGCAGTTCTACTCCAACGCTACATGACACAACCCATAAAATCAGTTACAAGGATTTCTCTGATTAAGAGAGACAGTGCAGATGAGCTTGATAACAGTATTATGCATAGAATTGACTTGCATCAGAGAGTTTTGATATTCTCTGACCAAATTATAAACTCTGTTATGAAATATTAGAAGGGATAATTCAGAAAACATACTGATATCAAACTAGGAAAAAATGAGCACCCAGTGGTTAAGTTTAAAAGGTTGATGCCAGGCATTAACAGCATTGACGCTTGCCAAAACTGGCTGTTTATACACTTGTCTACATAAGAAAAACAATTTATAACTTTTTTGGCATCCTTATTTGTCCATATTCCTTTGCATCAAATTTTTACATCTTGCTGTATTTGGCCATAACCTCTTAGAAACAAGCATTTTGACACTACCATGATACATCTTCCCAAGTCAAAGATTTATGCTAATTCTGGATACTGTATTTTAAATCCTTTATAAATTTAGTGTTAATGTGTTTCTTAAATTTGTATAATCTACTGGGTAGTGTTATGGAAAATCTATGTAGACTAAGGAAATATCAATCATTTTAACTATTCCAAAAATAAGAAATTTCTGTATTCAACATTTACTGATGATAGCCAATAAAAACACAAAAAAGCCAAATATGTCATATAACTTATAAAACTGAGGTCTCCCTTTTTCTTTCTTCTGATGAACATACTATATTTAGAAAACAGAAGCTTCAATTCTTTCTACAGTGGGGGACAATTTAAAAGCTTACACAATCGAAAAAATGGCTCTTATGTAATCACCAGTATTACACTGGCTACCTGTCTCAGTGGCTGGTGATAATAAATACTTCTTTGCTAATAATGCATTCTAAATTTCTTTTAAGTGCGCAAAGTCACTTTCTCAGAGCATGGGTTTTGTTAGTTGTTTTTTCATTTATTTACCAGGGGAATCATCAAACGTATTTGTGACTGGCTTTTACTGGTATTGATGCAAAACTTATCTTTTGATCACTTTATGAGTATGAAGTTGCTTTATAAGATATAATTGCAGAATGACATATTTAAATGTTCTCTGATAGATCTTCAAGAAAGCAATATGCATTTACATTAAAAAGAATCAATATTAATGAATACTAATAATCCACATAAATTAATGTACAAGGATTGTCAATTAACTCTTTATTCTGTTTGCCACATATACAAAAAAAGAATACTGATAATTAATTCAACTAGAAATCCAATTTCTATTAGCGGTTAGTCACGCTGATGACTTTGTTATCATGGGTAGGGCATCGTTTTTCATCTTAGGAATTTTCTTTTCTTCTCCTCTCCTCCTCATTATAGAAACAAACAAAACGTACAAAGTAAATTTCACCCCTACTTCTAGAGCCCTTCCCGGACAACCTTGCTTGCCATACATGCCTGAAAAGGAATTATTTAAATACCTGCTGCTAACTTGGTTCAGTTCTTCAAGGCTATTCACAACCTGCTTCCTACCTCCCTCTGTTCCCTCTGATAGTAAACTTCTCATCAATAATGTCTAGTGTTTACAAGATTAAAATAATATCTGAGTTGGCATGTGATCTTACACTATTTTCAGATGAGATGAGTATTGCATATTAATTAGAGGTACTTAGAATCTTAGGTCAGTTTTCCAATAAAAATATTCAGGTGCATTTCAAGGTGTTGGAAGACCCTAAACCCACATTAAATGACTTTTTTTGTTTCATTTGTTTTCTAAACAAAAGGATCGGGAAAGGCAACCTACCTTTATGCGACAGGCGTAACCGGGGGTGGGGGGTGTCAGCCGTGCGACCCCCCGTGCAGAGCTCCAGGAGGTGACCCCACAGCAGCCAGGTGAGCAGGCGCCCCGCGGATGCCATGCTGCGCGCTGTCCTGCAAGCCCTCTGGGCGCCTCACTTGCGGGAGGGTCTGAGCTTCACTTAGGACTTGCCTCCCTGCGGGGACAGCGCGCTGGAGGCTTTGTCAGAAAGCGAATGCGCTGTCATCAGAAAGCACAGTTCCAAAGTGCCATTTGTCAGGCTGTATGTGGGTATGGAGAGCCTTTCTTTCCCAGGACAGTTGTTTATAAGCCGGGAACAAGAGGACATTCCAAAGAGCGAGTCTTCAGAGCCATGTCCTGCCTAGAGCTCTCTTCAGCAGCTAAGCCGCTAGATTCAGGAGAAGCTGGGTTTTCCAGTCACTTCGGCGAGCGGGTCATTCAGAAAAAAAAGAAGAAGAAGACGAAGAAAGAAAGAAAAAACCCGAGCACACGCGCTGCCTTCTGCGGCGGAGCTCTCCTCCTCTGGCTCCTGGAAGCCTCAGAAGTCAGCCTCTTGCACTGACTTGCCGAACTGCTAGCTTTAATTCACCTTTCACCTTGCTAATTAAAAACAAGAAGTGCCATTCCCTCCAGGAGTTGCAGGATCCGCCCAGCAGGGATGCCGTCTGTCAGTGCGCTGTGTTTACTGGAAAGTTCAGGCAGGGTTGAGCAGCGACTCGCTGTTTCTAGGAAGTATTTCTGGTGCACGTGCCCTGCTCCCAACCTCCCTCCCAGCCATCAGCCCTACTTACTCAGCAGAGAGGTCCGTCTGCCCGAGGAGAGGAGTCAATCAGGAGGGGGGATGTATAATAATAGCTTGACTATTAAGAATATGTCACAGACAAGGACAAGGTGTCAGAAAGCGCTTTTAAATACTCACCAAGATTAATCCTTGAATAAATGCAATTTCATTTTTTAAATAATCTATGTGTAAACTATCCAGTACCCAAATTGATTTTTTCACTGTTTCCATATAGGTTTCTTTTCTTTCTTTCTTTCTTTTTTTTTTCTCACCATTAAGGCTTTTTGTATTGCTTATGCCTCAGAAATGTTAGTTTTAATTCTCTTAAAGAAAGTGTATGTCAAGAGCCTGAAAAATGACATCTGTGATTATTTCACAGACTTGTTAGAACTAACAAATTATTTGCTTAGGCAAATTCTTAGAATCAAATTAAAAGCAAATCCTTTTTCCTAAAGTAATTCATAAATTTCACTTCAAATTTAAGAATGATTAAATGTGAATTTCCTCCTTGTTAAGGTAACCATGGTAAAGCTGAGATTTACTACCCAAGAGATCCCTGCAAAGCAGGTATTAGAAAACTCAGGACATGAAATACCTCAGGCTTCAATGGCCATACACTTTCAGAGTTTATTTTCCGAGACACTATGTTTGTGTAAATAAGCTTAACACAATAGGTCAACTTCACAATCTACTTTCAATCAATCTCAAAAACTAAACCAAACACTTCAGAACTGTTGGCATGGAAATGAATGGTATTATTTTAAGATACCAATAAATGAATAAGATATTTGATTTGATAGTGCAAAGTTAAATGTAAACAAATGATCTCAACTATGATAACTTTCTTATTCTGTATTTTAAATGATGCTAGCTAAGGACATTTTTGAGAATTATGTTTATAAATCATTTAATTATAATAAGAAGATAATAAGGTTATCCTGATATTTTGCTTTATATAAACAAATGTACAGTCATGAATTCTTTGTCCATTTTTTTAAAGCATGATATGTTCTTACACAAGCAGAGTATATTTAGCAAAATGTAAATGTCACTGGATATTTTAAATAATTAGATTTCCAAAGTCTACAAAAGATAACAAACTCTAAACATTATTTAACAGTAAAGCAACGTGAAGTATTTAGAGACTTTTAACCTGGGGTGGTCTCTGTAAGTGCTTGCATATTTTATAAGCCAGTCTGTTGAGCTTCAGACCTAACGATTACTCTAAATGATACCTTTGAAATCCTATTCTAGAATTGAAGCAAACTACAAAATAGATGGCAGCTTTTATATGTATTATTTAATAGTAAAATTCCAGAAAAGAAATGTACCTGGCTACTGTCATACAACTGAAATTCTACTTAAGATTGCACAGTGCCCGTCCTAACTTACTATGGAATTGAGGCAATCTCAGACATTTCAACCTTCTCATTAACACACAAAATACATACCACTAAAGTGGGAAAATAAATGTTATGAATGCCAAGGTGTGCCTTCAAATTATGTTAGGGCAATCTTGAAGGACATGCCAGAATAATAGATTCTTTAGTTTTCTCAAATGTGCTTTGGTTTATTTGTCAGTCATCAATGTCATCACTCACCTCCTTTAACTCCTTTTTATGCCCTTCCATCTTTCTCTTTATCCTATAATAAAACATATAGATGATATAAAAAATGGCTAATAAGAAAGTTAAACATCAAGATCTATCTATAGCCTCAGTTTCTCTGTGCAGCTTTAGCCATGAGCCTTGGAATAGTCTTCCAATTAGCCATTCACATTATAGGGTGGCACCTATGGTTCAAGGAGTAGGGTGCCAGACCCATATCCCAGAGGTGGAGGGTTCAAACCTGGCCCTAGCCAAGAACTGAAAAAAAAAAAAAAAAAACAAGGCCATTCACATTATAAAATAAAACAAGAATAATTTACAGGAGAAGGGTCACTGTAAATTTATCAACCAAACAAAAAGATTTTGAGAATAAAAGAGGCTTCTATTAATACTTACATACAGGCTGGGCACCGTGGCTCAGACTTGTAATCCTAGCACTCTGGGAGGCCAAAGTGGGTGGGTCCCTTGAACTCAGGAGCTCAAGGCCAGCCTAAATAAGAGCCAATCATCGTCTCTACTAAAAACAGGAAAAAAAAAAAAAATAGCTAGCGTTATGGCACATGCATCTAGTCCCAGCTACCTGAGAGGAGGCTGAGGCAAGATGATCACTTGATCAAGTGATTACTTGATCAGTTGAGGAATTTGAGTTTGCTATGAGCTAGATTGATGCCACAGCACCCTAGCCTGGCCAAGTAAGACTCAAAAAAATAAATAATAATAATAGTAATTATTGGAGTGAGACTCTGTCTCAAAAAAAATAAATAATAGTAATTATTACATACAAACCCAGACTATTATAGACAAATAAGAACGTCAATATCATACTACCTGGGAGAGGTTTTTGGATACTTCTAGGAAAATATGGAAGTGAAAAAAATCTAAACAAACAAAAAACTGACACCATCAATAGAAAGTGAAAAAAAAAAGCTTCAGCAAGCTAAAGAGCTTAAAGCTAAAGAGCTTTGAGATTAGCAACAATATTACTAGACAATATCCTTGTATTGATCTCTACTAGTGTGGACAATATGAGACAACATGGAAAATGAGAGGGGAAGGGAAGTGCCCTCTCTGAAGGTGTTACTTGCCACATCAAGGGTCTTATTCCCAAATCTCTCCTCGTTGCTAGTCTGACATCATTGTATGAAGAACAATCTTAATCTAGTAGTGAGGGGTAACAAAACGAAAAATTCAGTACTCATCAGAAGTTCCAGGTTCCCCCATGGTGCATTGCACAACTGGTTGTCCAGTTTTAACAACAAAAGAGGACTGGATTCAGAACAAGTATTCCTTGTATGTGGTCCTGGACTATCTGCTGCTGATTTACCAGGGATACTTGTTTAAAAAAGCAGAATCCTGTGTTCCACACCATGCTCCTAGTTTGCATGAAATTTTACATGCTAAAATTTGAGTTTTACAAAACTCAAACGTGGGACATAGTATGTTCCTTTAGGACAGTGTTACCCAAAGATTAGACAGCTGTTTGCCACATTTGCCATTTTTATTATAATGCATGGTATTTGCAATTAAAATTTAACTTAAATTTGCATAAAATGAAATCATTACACCACAGGTTTCATGCACTACTTATATTTTTCAAATATATGCAAAACCAAACAAAAAATATAAAAGTTTATTTATCTACCACTTAAAATTATCTAGCATACTATATATCTATCTATCACTTAAACTTCCTTAAGAAGAAATTATAAATACAGGTGGGGAAACATGTGCATACTTGGGAACCAATATAGGGGTAAAGTGATTTCTTGTGTCCCTTTTAGAAAGGGGTGGAATATGCCCTCTGCTTTTCCAATTGAATATTTATGTAAAATTATGTCAAATACATTCTTTACAGGTGAACAACATGGTATTCCACTTCAAGAATGTCATATATATATATGTATAAAAGACTATTAATAAACTGAAGTACCACAATCGCAATGATGATGATCCATTTACGAGCTGAAGGCAGAATTTCTGTATGGCAGTTATGGCATTGCAGCTTCACTATTCTCTCTTCTACTCCTTCTCACCCTGCTAGCTCAATGAGCTCCAATCTGGAGCACCTCAAATGTCCTACCAATATGGCCTCCTGCTGTCACCATCACTGCTGCTGTGTTATACAGGCCAAGACTGATGATGCCTTTATTGGTCATGTAATTCAAATACCTTATATCACAAAATTTTTTTTTTTTTTTTGCAGTTTTTGGCCGGGGCCAAGTTTGAACCCACCACCTCCAGTATATGGGGCTGGTGCCCTACTCCTTTGAGTCACAGGCACCACCCCTATCACAAAATTTTTAAGGGATCCAGAGTCTGAATTAACTGTTTCCCACATTCAGTGATTCCAGAAGATGAGAACAAATAGATAACAAAGTTATTTCTGATTGTGCTGAGAATGGTCCCAGAGAATGGCGTCCCCTCAATTGTTACCATGCAGAATCAATCCATGCACCTGCCTGGAAAAGGTTTGACAGATGCCATTCTGCTGTCGTCATTTAGATAACTAACAAATCAGTAAATCAGCTTTGTATTTTTCTATTTTTATTGGCTGTTTTAAAAACTGAAAACAGCTCATACGATTTGAGCAAACTTGCTCTTCTGTAAAATTTTCCAGTTCTTTGTTTCCGACTTATACTAGGTTTATCCTCATTTTCTTTTAGGTCATTGGTAATAAAGAAAAACAGGAGCAACATTTGGGGAGAGTGCTAGCTTTAATGGCTTTTAATCAAAGACAAGAAAGGATTCTCATGTCCTTTTCATGGCAAAATATAGTTATTATGGGTGTTATTAATTTTGAAAATCTTTTAATTTGTAGGTCCTGGGAGGTTTCTATATACAATTCCTAATGAGTTTTACAGAGTTCCTAAACAAAGGTAAAGCTCTAATCATTTGCTTTAAAAACCGTAACAGAAACTTCCATAATATAACTTATGGGTTTCTATGTCTGTTGTAGTATATATTTGCAAATTATTCATTGTACCAACAGTGAATTTGTTGTAATATGTTACTAGTATTTTCAATACCTAGCACTGTACTTCAAACTGAGTGCATTTTAAAAGGAATAACTATAATAATTTCTGTTAATATATCATTTTCTATATGCTAGGCACCATGCAAGACATATGCACATATAATCCAATTAAACCTAGAAAATGGCAATATTCAATGGCTACCACTGTTATTGCTTCTTACCCATAACGAGACTTTAGGACACAGATGCCAAGTAAGTGGCCTGAGGTGAAACAATAGCAATTGGCACAACCACCATATTAAACCCAATACCAGGGTCTGTGTTCTAGTCCTTACCTTTATCTTTTCAGGGAATATTATTTAGACAAGACTTCATAATGGTTCTTCCAAAAACTGCACTAGCAGGAAACTACCTTTAGTAAGTATTGGTAATTAATGATATCATTTAAAACAAAAACCTTTAAGGCAGTTGGTGATCTAGTCAACAGTCAGCTTCTGTGATCGAACTTGGCAGATAAAGCCCCACTTCCCAGGTTGTGACAGATAGCAGAGCATGCACTATGCAATTTCAGATGTATAGAGTGACCAGTTGCACAAATTTTAGTGTTTTGGTTAAAGTATTAAATACTGGCCTTTGTAGCCTGTTAGATTTTGACTGGAGTCTTAGCTTTGCAATCAGACACCACATTGGAGCTAAATATAGAAGGCAAAACTATTAAAGAGCAAATTTCAAAAGGAACTTAGAAACTAAATTTTTAAGAAAAATTTTCAAGTAATAATAGTTATTCTGGAAATATATATACATATGTAAATACATACAGATACATGCATATATCCAGATATGTATATTTCTAATTATGGTTACAAAAGATGAAAGAAGTTTCTAAGAAAGGAATTAAGGGTAATAAATCACTTACAAATAGTTACTATTTATATTATTTTGTCCAAAAGATTCCAACATTTTCAAACAATGTTCCCACTAATATACCTAAACTAAAGATGACATTTTATACTCTGTTCACTTAACAAATGGACTCAGTATGAGAACAAAAATAAATGCCATAAACTGCGGTGAAGAAGTTAGCCATCCACTGGTTTCTTAATCGTATTCTAGACTTAAAGGCTGCCCAGGCTTTCTTTCATCCTGGCAAGAAAAGATCTAATTTTTTCAAGGTCAGTTTCTGAATTGTTGACTTATGAAAAAAAAGAAAAAAAAAAAGGAATGAAAGCAAAGAGGAAAGTGATAGTTCAAGGTAATTATTTTTAGTTTTTTTCTTCTTCATGGCAAGTCTTGAGTTCTCTTTCATTTTTTTCTATAATCTCCATCATTTTTTAACTACCACTGCCAGACCCAAACTAGATGGTGTGGAGAGATTTTTTTGTTAAATATTTATGGAGTGTGTATTATCTATAAAGTCTTAAAAGACTTAATGACTAAAAAGTAGTTTCTTCATTTCAATTATTTGGAGGACTTAATTATCCACTTTGTCTGGATAGAGAATGAATGGCCAGTATGTCAGCATAAAGTGAAAAATGTGCCATTACAAAATAATAAGGAAGGATTAAACCAGGGCAATTATCCATTAGTTAATGGGCAAGAAACTAAGCAAAATAGCCAAATATTTTATAATGTTCTATAGTATTTTCAATTGTTATACAATTGGGAGAGGGATATAAAATTTTACACATTACATAAAGCTAACATCAACTCAATGACTATACCTGTTTCACATTAAAATAAATAGAAACAAACACTAAGTTTAAAGTTGGGAAGACTATGACAGTAAATCATTATATTCAAAATAAATTATATTTTGGCTTTGAAAGTGAATTTAAGAGTTCAAAGTACTCACAATAACCAAAAGGAAAAAAAATCCTGGCAAAAGTCCTGTAAAGGCTCCTTCCCAGCAAGGACCCTCCTTAACACCATTCCAAACAACCATCCACAAAAGCGAGAAAACAATGATGGAAAAGAGACTGTGATATTGAACCTATTGGTGAGCTCCTAAAGATAGAAGGAATCTTGACTTAGCATTTTGTGTCACCTTTATTCTGCTTTACTATAATTTTAACATCTGCTTTTGAAAATTATGTTTGTATATGAGCCAGATTTTACATAAGGCAGGATTTCAAGTATAGTGCCTTTTTGTGCGAATCTGTTGTTTTATTATTGGCGTTATATTTGACGGTCAATATGAGTGGTTATTTTGCCTGACCAAGTAGTTCTGGCTTGTTACGTCCCAATACGTAACACTAGCACCATGCGGAGGCCAGCACTGGTACTACATGTTTTCAGTTGTCAAGGAAACTATAGTTAAAAGATTATTTGTGCTCACAATTTGTTTCCCCTTGCGAAATAAAGAATGTGCTTTATCAAGGAGTAATGTGACACTTCATGTTCTGAACACAGCCACTTTTCACAGTTCATAGAATGAATCTTGCCAGTGAAGGAGGAAAGGATTTAAATGTTCTCTATAAAGAACATTAAAGCTTTTAAAAAACATGGACTTCTGTTCAGAAAATACTTCTTAACAAACAGCTTAGCATTTTAAAAAGATGACCATACATGTGTCAGAAAGATGATAACTGAAAAAATATGTCTTTTGAAAATATGTTCCTTAAAATTTAACAAACTCAGTTTAAAATTGATAATTTAGAAGACTATAATCAGCCCTGATTTATGAGTATTTTGTCTCATACCTAAAGCATCTCGAATATTACCAGTGCTATAATGATTTAATTGATACATATATTCTTTATGTAATCACATTTTAATAGGAAATAAATAATGCAAAAATATGAACCAAAAAAAAAATCATCTTTTCTAAATCCCAACTTCATTTCACTTGCTTGCCAAAAGATAAAAACAATGCCTCTTTCCAAAGATCTAAGCAGAAAAAATATTTTAAACCTAGGATTTTAGTTTGTATTATCTAGAACTATAAAATTAGCAAATTTCCAAGGATAAATTAGTGTATGTGCATAGAGCTATGCCTGAACTTAATTGCAGGAGAATTTCAAAGCACTGGTTAATGATTTGAAGGTGGATCACTTATCATTGTTAAGAAAAGGTATAAAAATGGAATTTCAATAAAGACTTCACTAAGTGAAATTTTAATAGCTGAGCAAGAAAAGCTAATTAGTGTTTAATGTTTGTACAATAAAGTTGAAAAGAATTATGCAGAAATGAAATATAAGAAACATTATGCTTCACAAAATAAAGATAAAAATTAAAGATTTCCTGAGTGACGTAGTTGTAGAAGAGTCTATTTTACCAATTATTTTAAATGAAGTATTATTTACAGCATTAAAAACTTGGCATATTATCTATTCCTTTTTGATGACTTTATAAATTAGTAAAAGTCCCAGAATGTTGTTTTCTATAGTTTTTAAACTATAAAATATTACCTTTGACATGAATAAGAATAACTCAAACATAAATTTTCTCCATTGTAAATATGTGGTCAAGTTAGTTAAATATTTCTCCTGGAATTTTTCTTACTTCCCACCATTCAGTGCTCAATTTCTTAAATCAATTCATTTACTCTAAAATCAAACAAATTCCACTTTATTGTATACTTACCCAACCACATAGAGAAATGTAACATTTCCCATCATAAAAATAAATCTTCCCCTAACCTCACTTACCTTGTAGCTATAGACTCATATCTAGGTTCTAATTTAAGGTGCAATATTTGAAAAATATTGTCTAAAGTCTGTCTTCATTTGTTCGCCTTTCACTTACTCCTGAACCCACTCTCTCAGTTAGAATTTTGTTTGGTTGCAGGCAGTAGAAAACCCCAAACAACAGTAATGTAAATATGGCAAATTTGACTTTCCCTTCTCATAAACACAGTTCAGGCATAAGTCCAGGGCTGTTATGGCTCAGTAACAACCATTACTGGCATGAGCACTTTCTATCTGGAAGTGCACCCATCCTCAATAGGTGATCTTCAGCTGCCCGTCCAAACTCCAGCTACCATGTCCTCTCTGCAGGCGGTAGTAATCGCTATGGCTTGAATGTCCCTCCAAAACTCTTATTAAAATTTAATTGCCATTAGAAAATTATTAAGAGGTGAGATCTCTTAGAGGTGATTAGGACATGAGGGTTCTGCCCTCAGGAATGGTGCAGTTATCTTGGGAGTGGGCTCCTGATGGAAGGATAAGTTCAGCCTGATTTCCCCTCTGTCTTACTGTCTCACACACACACTTTCTCACCGTGCCATGCCTCCCCCCAGGTTGTAAGGCAGTGAGAAGATCCTATTCAGATGTGTCTTCTCAACCTTGGATTTCCCTGCCTCTAGAGTCATGAGCCTAATAAGCTATTATTAATAAAGTACCCAGACTGTGGTATTTTGTTACAACAGCAGAAAACAGGTTAAGTCTAGTGAGCCCTCTGCTTTTACAGAAGCCCTCGTGCTCCCAACCTCTAAAGTTTCGAGCACCACAGGATTTAGACCTAAGATCACCTGTGTTCTCCGCCTATTCCCACCCAGTAGAGGGGATTTGCAATGTATTGACGTGGCTAAACTGGTCTGTCATCCCCAGAATTCCATTTATTTTCTGTTTTCTCTTAGGCTGAATCAAAAGGGAGATTCTTGGGACCTCTGGAGTGTAGAAGGGAAATAGCAGTCATTTTTTCAGACACATAAGGCTGCTTATTTCTTTGTTTCAGTAGCAGCTCCCAGGCCTGCAACTGTTCCACTTTTGAAGGAACCTCTTTCAGCTTCTCGTCTCCTGGGTAAGGTGTGCATTTACCTCCATCACGACGGGCTCTGGTTTCTGTAGGAAAACCACCTCACCAAGGGCAGAGGTAGCCAGAGCTAACACGGGTTTTGGTCTTTCTTTGTCGGATTTTGTTCATTGTCCATGCTTATGGGTTTCAGCTCGTTCTTTCTTGCTTTGATTTCACATCCTTCTTCTCTTTATTACCCACACATTGCACTTCAAATTCCATTTTTGAGCATGAAAACAACAGCTTTGCAGAGACATATTAACCAGTTTTCACAAATGTATAAGGTGAAATCCATGTAAAATATCTATTTTTATCTTCTAGAGATACTGCCTCTTCAATTGAACCCTAATGAAATATAGTGATTTCATCCAAGACCATGGCTTTTCATAACATCTAAGAGCTGAAGTTCTCAAACTTAACAGCAATAAAGTTATTGAAGTTAAGCCACTCAACCCCTCTACTAAATTCCATGTTATTACTGTAGTTTGCCAGGTATGATCTACTCCAGTGTATAATGTGCACCCACATTGTGGGTCCAGACTTTTAGAAAAAAAAATTAATTTTTTAACTAAAATGTTTATTTGTTCATATTTAGGTTCTTGTTTTTTAGTATTATAAAGAAATTTTAGCATTTCTTTTTTAACATATTATGGCACAAGAAATTTTATGTAACAATTACAAAAAAGTACAAGAAAATTTTTGTACTGGTAACAAATTTACAATGTTGACATCCTAGAAGGCCAAGAGCTCTTTGTCACTGTCACTTTGCCTGTGTCAGTGTCAGTATCAGAATTATTGTCTTCCTGAATTTCTAAATTGCCAATGTCTCCTCAAGAGTCACTTTCCTCGTCCTGGTAAATTTTATAATCCTCAGTTCCATCCATAGTATTGCCAATGCTGCGTTTTTGTTTTTGTTTTTAGAGACAGAGTGTCACTTTATCACCCTCAGTAGAGTGCTGTGGTGTCATAGCTCACAGAAAACTCCAACTCCTGGGCTTAGGTGATTCTCTTGCCTCAGCCTCCCAAGTAGCTGGGACTACAGGCGCCTACCAGAACGCCCAGCTATTTTTTTGTTGCAGTTTGGCCTGGGCTGGGTTCGAACCCTCCACCCTCGGTATATGGGGCTGGTGCCCTACCCACTGTGCCACAGGCGCCGCCCAGTGCTGTATTTTTTAAGCAATTTTATAACCACTTCCATCTTGACATCCTTCCACAATCTTAGGATCTAATCACAAACCTGGGTGATGGATGCTTTCTTGATTCTGTCTGTAAGTGTTAAATCATTACCAAGAGGCTAAATGCATGGAATCTACCCTTCCTTCATTAAGGCCTTAAAAGGCTTATTTACTGACATATCGAGAAGTTGCAGTTGGCTGGTTAGCCCACCAGGTATCATAGCAAGTTGGGTTTTCAAGTCTGCGGCAATTGCCTTTGCACTTTCCATAACTTGGGATTGGGTAGTGAGTTTGTCGTAACGTTAACAAAACCCATTACCGTATTCCAGGGCATTATTTTATGTACAGATATCATTGTTGCTTTCTAGAATTACACTTTCAATGCATAAACACAAATTTGAAAATTGAAAACATTTACATGTCTAGATGCAGAAGTAGTACTACCTGTGTGTAATACATACCCTTATTTTCCCATCAAAACTTTGGACAAAAGGGTGTACATTATATTCAAAAAAATATGGTATGTCCAATTGCCTTCTCGACGTCTCCCACTGGGATGTTTAATAATCATCTGTGCCTTATCATGTTCAGAGCGGATCTTTTGGTTTCTAGCTTGCCCTTTACCCACTCCATCTGTAAACCTACTTCTCCATCTCAGTAAGGAGAAATGTCTAGGAACCTAGACATTTCACAAAGGCTCTCCTGCTCATTAGAATAAAAGTTAAATCTTTATTGTGATCTATGAGGTTTTTCTTGACCCAGACTTCTGCCACATCTTCAACGTTATCTAGCATTTTCCTTCTCCCTACCCACGTAAGCCACAGTGACTTCCTTTTTAGTCTCCAATCCAGCTGAACATACTCCTACTTCAGACCTCTGTACTTGCCTTTTCCTCTGCTCTGTGGCTCAAAGGAGTAGGGCACCGGCCCCATATGCCAGAGGTGGTGGGTTCAAACCCAGCCCCAGCCAAAAAAAAACTGCAAAAAAAAAAAAAAAGAAAGAAAGAAAGCTCTTCCCTCAGAAATCAGTGTTTTCCATCATAATAACTCTAAATTTTTATGAGAAGTCAAAAAGTTAAGAAGATATAATTAATAAAAAATTACTAAAATATTTAATTATAATTTATAATGTTAAATGCTAATTTTTATATTTCAACTCTCTACAAATATCTAAGGGAATTTTTTTCACCTACAAAATTTCTCAAACCCATATTTAGAACAAAAGGGCATGTTTTGAACCCTGCCTTGATACCATGTGGTTGGGTGGTGGCCTTGATCACAATATTTAATTTTTCCTCAGCACTATTTTGTTAGCATCTGTAAGATGCCTATAATAAGTACACTTGAGTAGAATAACTATTTTGAAATTTGTAATTATATTCAAATCTTTCACATACAAATATTTCTAAATTATTTCTGCATTATTTTCATGTCAACATTAGCATATTAAAATATCTAAATGAGTTTTCCCATTTCAATTTTGGGGGTATAAAAAGATCTGCATGAAGGTCTATAAATATTTTAGTTTTCCTTTTTTTTAATTTCTATCATTTAAATAATGGATTAATTTTTTTTGTCTTAAAAACTAACATCTAGTACTTTTGAAAATAAGATTATAAGAAGCACAATTGATTTTTCAGGCCTTAAATAGATTAGCTCTAGTATTGTTTCTAATGTTTCATATTTTCAGAAGCATTGCTATAGATACAGAGTATCTCCTGTGTACTGTTGAAGAGCTGTAGGTACAGAGCAATCCAACACCATTCCACTTCTCATTAATGAAGCGAATGACCTTTTCAGAAAGACAATACACCCGCTCAGAATAAAAGAGAGCTAATATACCACAATCAATATAAGAATAGTCTTAACCCATTCCAAACATAGTTAGAATATAAAGGAGTATAAAATGCTTTGAAAACTGCTAAAGAATTAAATTTGCAGAGAATATTTTTATAAGATCCATTATCTTTTTAAAAGTTTAAGGATTCGTTTATGTATCAAAAGGTTTCTTAAAAAATATCCATTGCTTACATGTTGGGAAAATGATACTAATTCTGGTTAAGTTTATATTCTTTGATAGGTGACATTACCATTAGAAGCCTAGGCACTTATCCATCGCAATATGCAATAAGTATTTGCAGAAGAGGAGAAAAATGAATAAAAGATATCAAGTACTGGGCAGTGCCTGTGGCTCAAAGGATCAGGGCGCTGGCCCCATATACCAGAGGTGGCGGGTTCAAACCCGGCCCCGGCCAAAAACTGAAAAGAAAAAAAAAAAAAAGATATCGAGTACTTAAAGTCACAATTAGGTTATATTTTGTTATTAGAAATTAATGGGCTCGGTGCCTGTGGCTCAACGGGCTAAGGCACCAGCCATGTACACCTGAGCTGACGGGTTCGAATCAAGTCCGGACCCGCCAAACAACAATGATGGCTGCAACCAAAAAATGGCCGGGCATTGTGGCGGGCGTCTGTAGTCCCAGGTACTTGGGAGGTGGAGGCAGGAGACTCACTTGAGCCCAGGAATTGGAGTTTGCTGTGAGCTGTGGTGTCACAGCAATCTATCCAGGGTGACAGCTTGAGGCTCTGTCTCAGAAAAAAAAAAAAAAAAAAAGGAAATTAATGAACACAAAATTTGGAGATATTGGTTATTTTCACAATCTTGATTATAGTGATGATTTCAATATGTGTGAAATTACACTTTAAATATGTGTATTTTATTTTGTGTCAATTATACCTCAAGATAGCAATTAAAATGATATTAGGTATAAATTTTTAACTTAAATTGTTTGCTATTAGAGTACTATAAATGAATCAATACAGAGAAATTCTGAAAAGAAAATCATGTTAATTCATCATATTCTGTCATGATCATTTCAACCATACAGTGAAGAACACTCAACCCACACGGCTGAAATGATCTGAACCCCAAAATTCAAAATCTGCACTTTTTAGGCACCAACTCAGTGGAAATGCTCATTGGAGCATTTTGGATCAGAGTAGGATGCTGAAATGAGAAATGCAATATAAATATTCTAAAACCTGGCAAAAAATCTGCAATTCAAAACACTTTTGGTCCCAAGGCTTTTAGATAAGGAATATTTAACCTAAATTTTGCATTAATACACACTCCTGGTATGACTACAATTTTATCTAAACAATAAGCTTT
>CAUYRH010014797.1:0-16342 GCA_963574655.1 Perodicticus potto
ACTTCTGAACTTTTTCACTAGCCACCTGGGAGGCCTCTACCGCATCCTGGAGCTGTAATTCCATGTTTGCTTTCTCTGTCAGAGCTTGTTGCAGTTGGGCAGTCAGTTCCTCATTTTGTTGCTGAGTGATGGAAACAATGACCTCTCTGTTTTTTAAAGCTTCTTCATAGGTAGTAATGGTATGGTTAAACTGCTCCTTCAGATTTTCTTCTTGAGATAAAGAATTGTGTAAACTGAGAAAATACAAAAATAAAGATAAAATAAGCAGGCTGATCAATGATCTATTTCACAAAAAGCTCCATTTAGCATCTCTAAAACTCAATAAAAAATGCTTAAATGAATCAATGAGAATAATTTTTATATCACGGTATTATAATTGATAATTTCCCTGCTACTCAGTTAAAAGCTACCTAGACAAATGATTTTGCCACCAAAACATACAAAAAGATGCTGCAAGATGTTAATTTAATTATATCAGTGTAACTACTACATTCAATTATCTTTAAAACAGAGAACCAGAAAACAAAGTATCTCTAGGCAAATAAAAGAATAAGCTGACTGCAAAGAAGTAAGAGATAGAAGAGTGAGTATCGGTTAAGTAGATCCAGGGTCTGTTCTGCTAAGTACTTCATGGTAATGAGTGAGCTTTATGCAAATACCAAAGAGCCTTAGGCACAGCATTTTCTACTTGTCGCAGCTGAGATGTAAATGAAGTTAAAATCATTAGTCGGATTGCACAGAAATAATACATATTCAGATATATTTTTGGTTAATGAATCTTAACAACAAATACCTGCACTCATTATGTTATATAGAGCAATAGCATATAAATTAAGACTAAATGAATGCAGAAGAAAATGCAGACAAATAGAATCCTAAAATGCTAAAGGTCAAATCTTTGATATGTCATTACACCTACCACCTGAGGTTATTTTGAAATGGCACCAAGCACCTCACTCAATTAAATAAAGACATTTTGAAAATATAAATATTTAATAAGGGAAATTCAAAATCCACATAGGAGATGTTCTTTTTTATTAAATAAAATCATTTCAGTATATGCATACAAAGGAAATGTCGATTGGAGACTTAAAGTAAAACAACCTAACTATGAAATACAGATTGATAATGTGGAAGAAAGCAATATAATTCTTAAACCTGCAAAAAGGTAGTCTGCAAACTTTAGCACTGGCCTCCTATCTATCTAGTCTGATACTTTATTTAAAACTATTCAAACTAATCATTATTTTTTTAGTTTAAGTTACCTATAATATGCCTTCACAGTGTTCCTACTTTGGAGAAGGTGTCCCATAAGAATAAGACGGACGTAACAGAAGGACAGTCAACATACCAAATGAAATCATTTCAGGATTCAAATCTGTTTCTAAAGTCTGGTCAATTGGTTGCTACATATAAAATTACAATAGTGGGTAATGCCACATTTGTAGAGTGCAAAAAAGTATCTTCCTTCATATTTTTCCACAACAATATTAATTTAATTATATCATGCCTCAGTTCTGCCAACCCACATGCTTATAGACTCTGTCCCTTCCCCATTTTCCTATTCTTCAGTTCACTTTCTTTATCTACTTGAAAGATACATGTAAGAAATTAAAACAAAAAACAAAACCTTAGGTTATTTATGTTCTTTACATTTAAAATATTACTTATATTTTAATTGTTTATTATACTGTAAGTTACGTAAAGAGCAAAGTATTGAGCTTGACAAAATGTAAAGACTAAAATACAAAATAAATGCAGAAACTTAGAAAATCCCCATGCGCTGCCTCCCAGCTGATTCCCTTCCCAAAAGGTAATTACTAATCCAATGTCTGTCAAGAATAGTACTGCCCATTTTTGAACTTTTTGTCTGGCTTACTTTGCTCAATATGAGGTTAATTAAATTCATATTGTTGTGTGTAAAGCAGTGTTTTTCACTGCTCTGATATATTCACATATTTCTTAAATTATTAAACCAGTCCACTGTTGTTGCTATGAATACTCCTGTATGTGTCTTTTAGTGGACCTAAGTATTACTGTCTGGTGTAGAATTTCCCCATAGATATGTATGTTCAGATTAAGAAGCTGCTGCAGTCTTACAAAGGGTTGTACCAATTTATACTCCCATCAACGATGTATGAGAAACTGAGTTGCTCTCAATGCCAATTTGATATCATCCAACATTAGTTATCATTCTTTCAATGCTGTCTTTTGATGAACATAAGTTCTTAATTTAAATGAAGTCCAATTTATCATTATTTCTTTAATGGCACTACTTTTTGTGTCCTATTTCCCGCTCTATTTATTTATATTTTCACCCTATGTATACAGGATATAAAGTTTGTGTGCAATTTTAAAATAGTTTAACATAGCAAATTGCACATGAACTTTATGGACACCCTGCATGTACACTATATGGCCTCATTTAAAACTCACTGTAGGCCAGCTTAGTTTAGGAATTCTGTATTTGTCCATCATGTCTAAAACACTAACCAATGTACTACATAACCAATTAAATATTAAGAATCAATGATTCCATTTTTGTATCTCATCAGTATTAAAATTATGGCATCCTGATTTAATTCCTTTATCATTTGTCACTTCCTACTCTTTTCTCATTTAACCTTTTTTGGGCAAATTTATACCTGGTTTTGAGTTTTCTCTCAGATGGACATGTGTTGGAACTTTTACTTTCAAGCTCAAAAAGCTACTCATCATTTAAAACACCTTGGAAACCTTTTAATAACCATCAAGACTTTCTCAAACGAAAGCAGTAGTTGAGTGATCTTTTATGAAAAGATAAAGTCACTGGGAACCTGCAATAGCATTTAATTGCGCTCAGAAAACAACTTCTAAAAATAACAAGTTATATATTTTAATTCATTAAATCTCACAACCTATGTGAAAAGTACTATTAATATTCCTTTTTCTTGAAGAAGAAATTCAAACAAAGAGAAGTAACCTAATCAATCCCATACATGCGACAGAGCCAGAATTTGAACCCACATCCTTTCTCCCTGCACTTGAACACTCCTGTATTTCCTGTAGTAAACGAGGCCATGTATCAATATTTGGCTTCTCTACCCCCTTCCTTATCTTTTAGCCAGGCACTCAGATTCTCAAGTACATCAAGCTTTTTCCTGTTTAAGGCATTTATTTGTTGGGAATGCCTTTCCTTCTGTAACTGACAAACTCCTACTCATCCATTAAATCTCAATATAAATATCGTTTTCTCACATAAATCTTCGTGACTTTAACCTAACTTTTGATGTTGCCTCTTTGTTAGTCTATCTCATAGTATCTACTCTTTCTTAGAACTTATAATAACAATTTGCAGTTTTTTCAATGTCATCTTGTAATTTATTTCCCAATTTCAGCATATTAATACTACATGTACATAGGGCAATTTTAAGAGAATACATTCCTTAAGAACCTGAATATGTGGGTCGTTATGAAAGTTCTGGGATACACAAAAATCAAGAAACATAAAATCCATGTGGACAGAAATGCATGAAGTCCTCCCAGCAACACCGATAAGCCGAGGAAGTTGAAACTTGCATGGGTGAATCAGACAGTATGCTGCCAACTGTGTTTCTTAAGAGTGAAATAATGGACCATTATTATAACACAGTCTGTCTCAAAACTTTCATAGTGACTATGTAAATCAAATGCTTATAATTCCCAGGAAATTTCCCTACAATAATAAAGGTGAAGAAGGAGGCTATATTCCCAACATTGAAGCACATTTTTGCTTTAGTACTTTTTCCTCAGAGTGCTTTTCCCTAATTTGACAACAGAGTCCCACTGTTCAGCTTTCTTCAAAAAATCATATCGCATTTAACCTCTTTACAAAGTTATTAATTTTCAAATGCATTTTTTAGCATAACAGCAGTATTACAACTCAAGGGAATTTAAATTGCGTGGGACATATTTTAAGTTACAGTAAAAATAAATGGTAGTCATTAAATCACTTTCAGAAGAGTCAATAACTCACAAAATTTCAAAGCATGTAACCAATAGTGGCTCTTACAATATCCACCTGGGATAGTAAACGTTTCTGTTTCCATGAAGGTAATAAAGTAATAGGATAAAGTTTCAATTCACTCTTTCACTTCTGAACTTAAATAATGCTTAGTGAATTTAATTTTCTAATTTAGCAAAGAAAGTGAGACTTTAAAAATACTTTTACTGAGTAACATTTCATATTATCACATCCAGTAAGCCCGTCCATTATCTTCTGTACTGCTGTCTTACTTTTAATGGCTCCTGGTCTATTTCCTCATGACTGTGGCCCTATTTTCCTGGTCTCTGACTCTCCATACTACCTCAGCTTAAGATATCTTGGAGTATCCAGTTTATGACCCACTTAGATGATATTTATGTCTCTCCAATCTGTCAAGTCCTTACACAAGAACATGTTACTCATAATCCAACAATATGTACATACTCTTCTCCTTTCGCATCATTTCTTTCACAGCAATTGCTCAATTGTGTGTTCTATCAAAGCTGTTTATTTTAATTGGATAAATATTTTGGAACAAAATTTAGAGGTAAGATACAATAACAGATCAGTAGTTATTAATCAGGAGTTATTTTTGTCCTTCAGAGAACATTTCACAATGTCTGAAGACATTTTTGGTTGTCACAACTGGAATGAGGGTGGAGAAGGATGCTCCTAGGATTTACTGTATAGAGGCCGGAGATGCTGCTAAACATCCTATAATGATGCATTAATGTACACTATTATGATTTAATAAAAAAAAATCCTATGCAGAGGAAAGAACCCCACAACAAGGAATTATCTAGACCAGTGGTTCTCAACCTTCCTAATACTGTGGCTCTTTTTATACAGTTCCTGTGGGTCGCAACCCACAGGTTGAGAACTGCTGATCTAGACCAACTGTCAAGAATACTGAACTTTGTGTAGATAAAAGGATGTGGGGTTGAATATAGATGTAGATCCAAATTTCATTCTTAACATTCACTCTGAGTTACCGTGAGAAAAAAATAGCTAATTCCCTGAATATTAATTTCTTCAACTCTAAAATAATAAGAAAAATCTCATGGAGTTCATATGAAAATAAAATGGGGTGATCTGCATGTATCAAAATATCTGACAAAATACCTGACAAAGACTAGGCATTCATATCTATATAATTTTTAAAGGAACTTTATCTAATTAACTTTGTACAAACTATTACATAATACTCAGACATTTTACAAATATTTCGCTGAAAAACAATAACCTGTTTCTACAAGTTTCTCATGAGTTGGGAGAAGTAAACTAGTTTTCTCAACCTTTATTCACTTACTGATAACATTCTTAAATCATTCTTTAAAAAAAAAGGCAGGTTTGGCTTGTTTTACTGAATTAAAATAAATAAAACCCAAGCTTATGAAAGGTAGAAGTATGTGCTACTATATATTTCTGAAAGGACAGTGTCTACTATTACTTCCTGGTTTACTGCATCATTTAATTTGCTAAGGCCCTTTCAAGAAAATAAGAATTGACATTGTCACTTATTCTTAAGGAAATCATCTTATGTTCCAGTATAATAGGCCTGAATTCTGCATTATACACAGATAAAGGGAAATATATTCACAATGGTTAAGAGTATGGACGAGGAGGTTTAATCTGTAAATCGGACGGTCTACTAATGCTACTGATTTGCTTCCTCTGTTGCTGTAGTTGATTTAGTTTAATAAAATAACTTGTTAAAGTAACTTCAGAGAGGAAATAATTCCTTTACTATAAAGTAAGCCAACTGATACTGAAATTAACACTTCAAGAATATTAAAGTATATAGTCTGCATATTTATTATTTATTGAAAACCTTCCAGATACTGTATGTTCTGATATAAAACTGGCAGGGGGAGGGGTTTCCTTTAAATATTTGTTGACTTTATTAACTAAAAATGTAATAATCTATACAAAAAATTCTGAGGGTTAATTTAAAATATCTAACTACAGGCTTGGTGCCCATAGCACAGTGGTTATGGCATCAGACACATACACCAAGGCTGGTGGGTTCGAGCCCTGCCTGGTTCAGCTAAACAATGACAACTACAACAACAACAACAAAAAAAGCCAGGCATTGGGGTGGGCACCTGTAGTCCCAGCTACTTGGGAGGCTGAGGCAAGACACTCACTTACGGCCCAGATTTTGAGGTTGCTATGAGCTATGACGCCACAGCACTCTACCAAGGGTGACATAGTGAGACTCTGACTCAAAAATAAATAAATAAATAAAAATAAATCTGTTAGAATTGATGGAATTGATGCAGTCATTGGAAGTGATGCAGGCTCAGTTCCTGATTATCCAAGAGTGGATCATATGCTTCATGATGCGGGTGATGTGAGAAGCAGAGTAGGAGGGGATTATACTCACAAACCCATTTATATTTATATACCATTATATAGAACATAGGCAAAATCCATCTTAATTAATTTATTTATTTATTCATTATGTTTTAGAGATAGGGTCTTGCTCTGCTGCCTAGGCTATAGTACAGTGGTGCAATCACAGCTCACTGCAGCTTGGAATGCCTGGGCTAAAGTGATCCTCCTTTCTTTTTTATTTTTATTTTTATTTTTAGAGACAGAGTCTCATTTTATCACCCATGGTAGAGTGCTGTGGCACCACAGCTCACAGCAACCCCCAACTGCTCGGCTTAGGTGATTCTCTGGCCTCAGCCTCTCGAGTAGCTGGTACTACAGGCGTCCGCCCACCACAATGCCCAACTATTTATTTTTTTGTTGTTGCAGTTTGGCCAGGGCCGGGTTCGAACTTGCCACCTTCAGTATATGGGGCCGGCACTCTACTCAATGAACCACTCTGTCCAAGTGATCCTCCTTTCCTGAGCAGCTGGTACTATAGGCGCAGGCCACCACTCGTGGCTAGTTTGAAAAAGTATTTTTCAGAGATAGAATCTTGCTATGTTGCTCAGGATAGTCTCAAACTCCCAGCCTCAAGTCATCCTCCCACCTCAGTCTCCCAAAGGGCTGGGATTACAAGGCATGAGCCAACATGACTGGTCAGGCCTAAAATTTTGTCATATAACACATACTTATGATTTTATAAGAATGACTAATATGAAATGAAGAAGACACAAGATCTAACATTCATGACATTGGAGTTATGGGACGATATACGAAAGAGGACAAAGCTAAAAAAAAGTATTTAAAGAAATAACAGCTGAGCACTTTGCAAATGTGGCAAGACACATACTACATGAAGCAGAGAAAAGTCTGAATGGGAAAAACTCCTGTATGTACACATAAAAATACATAATTAAACTTCTGAAAACATAAACAAAGACAAATGACAGAACTCTGTGTATTCTACATTCTCCTTACCCAGTTATTGTGGCTGGACACTTAGGTTGATTCTGTACTATAACGTGCCCATTGCAGAGTGATGTAATGAACATGGGAGTGCAGATATCTCTTTGAGAAAAAGATTTCAAATCTTTTGGTTAAATACCCAGAAGTGGAATTTCTGGATCATTTGGTAGTTCTATTTTTAATTTTTTGAGGAACTTCCATGCAGTTTTCCATAATGGCTGTACAGTCAGCCCTGTGTATCTATGGGTTCTGCATCTTTAGATTCACAAAGCACAGTTGGAATTTTTTTTTAAATAAGGATGGTTGTATCTGTACTAAACATATAAAAACATTTTTCTCATTATTATTCCCTAAACGGTACAGTATAACAACTATTTATAAATTCTTTACATTGTATTTTGCAGTAAAAGTAAGTTAGGTATGATTTTAAGTACACAGGAGGATGTACACTGGCTTATAGCAAATACTATATCATTTAATATAAGGAACTTGAGCACTGTATAGTCTGTTATCCACAGGAGGTCCTAGAACCAAACCCCCATGAAGAATGAGGAAAGACTATACCAATTTACACTTCTAACAAGTGTATGCACAGGGTTCCCTATTCTCCACATCTGACCATTTGTTATCTTTTGTCTTTTTCAATAAAAGCCAGTCTGACAGGTGTGAGATGATTATCTCATTGTATTTTTAATTTGAATTTCTCTGATGATTAGCAATGTTGAATATTCTTAGCTTCTGAGAAATATCTATTCAAGTTCGTTGTCTATTTTAATAGTTTTTTCTTGCTACTGAATTGTTTGAGTTCCTTATATATTTTAGATATTAATCCCTTTATGAGATGTATGATTTGCAAATATTTTTTCTCAATCTGTAGGATGTCTCTTCATACTTTGTTTCCTTTGCTGTGCAGAACCTTTTTAGTTTGATGTAATCTCAGTCTATTTTTGCTTTTGTTGCCTGTGCTTTTGAGGGTCACATCGAAAAAACCATTAAGCAGCCCAATGTAGTGTAGTTTTCCCCCAGTTTTACAGTTTCTGTAAACCAAGTCTTTAATCCATTTTGAGTTGATTTTTGTACATGATAGGGTCCACTTTTATTCTTCTACTTGTAGATACACAGCATTCCCAACATCATTTATTGAAGAGTCAATTCTTTACCTATTGTGTATTCTTGGTACTTTTGTCAAAAATTAAGTAACTGTACATGCCTGGATTCATTTCGGGGCTACTCTGCTCCATAGTTTGAAGTGTCTATTTTTTTGTTTCTGCTACTCCAAACTGTTTTAATTCTTATAAGCTTTGCCTTACAATTTGAAATTAGGTAGTACTTTCTTCTTTTCGCTCATGATTGCCTTGGCTATTCATGTTTTTTTTGTTGGTTTATATAAATTTTAGGATTATTTTTTCAATTCATATAAAAATGACATTGAAAATTTTGATAGGGATTAAACTTAGTCAGTATACTGCTTCTGGTATATCACTTCCTGTGAACATTTTAACAATATTAACTCTTCCAATCCATTAATATGAGGTACCTTTCCATTTATTTGTATCTTCTTCAATTTCTTTTGTCAACATTCTAGAGTTTTCATTGTACAGGTATTATACCTTCTTGGTAAATTCATTTCTCAGTTTTTTGTTGTTGCTATTATAAATGGAATTGCTCTCTTGATTTCTTCTTCAGATAGTTCATTGCTAGTGAGTAGAAATGCTACTAATCTGGAGTGTTGATTTAGTATCCTGTTACGTCACTGAATTTGTTCCTTAGTACCAGCAGATTTTTGGTGAAGTCTTTAGGGTTTAAAATCATATTGTCAGCAAACAGTGACAATTTCATTTCTTCCTTTCCTACTTGGATGACTTCCATTACTTTTTCCCTTGCCTTATTGCTCTGTTAAGGAATTTCAACACTATGTTGAATGGAAGTCATGAGAGTGGGCGTCCTTGTCTTGTTCTGGATCTTCAACTTTTCACTGTTAGCATAATGTTAGATGTAGGTAATTCTTTTAATACGTTGTTGAATTCAGTTTGCTAATATTTTCTTAAAGATTTTTGCATCTATGTTGATTAAGAATATTGGCTTGTAATTTCCTTTTCCTATAATGTTCTTGTCTGGCTTCAGTATCAGGGCAATGCTGGTCTTGTAAAAGAGTCTAGAAGCAATTCTATACTCTTCAATTTTGGAAAAGTTGGAGAAGGATTTGTATTAGTTTGTCTTTAAATGTTTGGCAGAATTTGGCAGTGAAGCCATCACATGCTGGGCTTATCTTTGATGAGAGACTTTTATTACTGATTGAATCTCCTTACTCATCATTGGTTTGTTGAGGTTTTCTATTTCTTCACGATTCAGTCATGATAGGTTGTATGTATCTAAGAATTTATTCACTCTTCTAGGTTATCCATTTGTTGACATACAATCTTTCACAGTAGTCTATTATAATCCTTTATATTTCAAACATTTCAAAAAAGGAAACATAAAGCCCAGATAGTTTCACTAGTAAATTCTAGTAAATATTTAAGGAACAAATTATACACATTTTCTACAATCTCTCCCCAAAAATACAAGCAGAAGAAACATTTCCTAATTCAAACAACAAGGCCTACATTATCCTAATGTAGAAAACTAGATTAGACATTATAAGAAAGAAAAATGTACAGGACAATATCTCTCATGAAAATACATGCAAAACCACTTAACAAAATATTAGCAAATCAAACCGAACAAAATACATAAGAAATTATACACTATGACCAATTGGGATTTATTCTGGTTATGTAAGCCTGGTTCAATATTTAAAAATAAATTAATGTAACCCATCACAAAACAGTCTAAAGAAAAAAAGTCATTCAATTATAAAAAATACAGAAGCTGCATCTGGCAAAATATAACATGCAGCTAGTTTTCTCAGCAAACTAGAAAGAAAGGAACTCTCTTAACTCTCCCTCCTCCCTTTTAGTAAAGACAAGGTCTTACTCTTTTGTTCAGCCTGGAGTACAGTGGCATGATCATAGCTCACTGCAACCTCAAACTCCTGGGCTCAGGCATGCACACTATCATGCTTGCCTACAGAGACAGGGAGATCAGGCTGGTCTTAAACTCTGAGCCTCAAGCAATATACCTGCCGTGGCCTCCAGAAGTACAGAGATTACAGGCATGAACCACTGTCCCAGCCCTCTCTCAACTTGATATAGAACATCAACAAATTCCCTAAAGTTATCATGTTTAATGGCGAGACATTAGATGCTTTCCCACTAAGATCAGGAACAAGGAAGAATGTTCTTACCATTCCTATGCAACATTATACTTAAGTCTTAGCTAATAAAGTAAGACAAGAAAAGAAAATAAAAGGTATACAAATTGAAAAGGTAGATAAAAGATTGTCTTTGTTGGCAGATGGCATGATTGTCTATGTAGAAAATCACATGCAATTGACAAAAACCATTCAACTAAGCAAATTAAAAAAAAGAACAACTCCTGATTATGTCAAGGTTGTATGATACAAGGTTATTATAAGGCCAATTGCTTTTCTGTGTAGTAGCAATAAAGTCTTATAATTTGAGATTAAAACACAATATTATTATATTAGTGACAAAAAAGGAAATACTTAGGCATAAAACCAACAAAACATGTATAGTATCTAAATGAGGAAAACTACACAACTCCGATTAAAGAAATCAAGGACCTAAATAAATGGATATAATATGTGTGCTTGAATAAGAAGACTCACATTATCAAGATGTTAGTCCTTACCAATTTGATACGTAGATTCAGCATAATTTTCAATAAAAATTCCAGAAAATCATTTTGTAGATATCGATAAACTATTTTAAAGTTTATGTGGAGAGGCAAAAGATTCAGAATAGTCAACTCAATATTGATGGAGAACAAAGTTGCAAGACTGAACTATCCAACTTCATGACTTACTATAACGGGATAGTAGTCAAGATAGCTTTGTACTGCAAAAGAATAGACAAATAGATCAATTGGAAGAGAACAGATAACCCCAAAACAGATCCACATAAATATGGTTGCCTGATTTTTGACAAGGGAGCAAAAGCAATTCAATGGATAAACATCAGCATGAATAAATAATTACACTAAAATTATAATAATCACAAATGATCAACTGTACTTACACAAGTTCAATATTTTTCAATTTTTTTAATGATTCCAACTCCCTTAGGAAAACTAAATCAAGTTCTATCAAATATATAGTTTTATTCTACATTATATGCAGCTTCAGGATAAGCATTAATGTTGATCTCAGATATGAGGTCTAAAGAAGTTCACTTTATGAGACCAGTATAAATACACAGTGCCTGACATGCAGCTGTTTCTGAATAGCTATTGGGTTAATTGAATTGTTGAATATAGGGTTCAGTCAGTTCAGGCATATTGTAAGCAGATGGTTTGTTTTACTTGGAATTGGGTCACTACATTGGGACACCTTAGGCCTTCCTTCCCTTCCTCCTATAAGTGAATGACTACTGTGTGCCAGGCACTTTGCTAGGGCTAGAGATAAGAGTATTGACTAAACACACATTTCAAATTATTATAAATGCTATAAAGAAAGGGAGGTGACATTTGAATTGAGATTTAAAGATAAAAGCAGGTATTAATTAGAGTGAAGAATTTCAGGCACAGGGAAGAGCATGTACAAAGGCCTTATGGTAAAAGGACGACTGAAGAGCTACATGAAGCCCGGGTAGGATAGTGTGCAGAGACCATCAAAAAAGTGGTTGGGACCAGATCACACAGGGTCCTTTTAGAATATGAAAATATTTTTGGTCCTTATCCTAAGGCAAATAAGAAGCTACTAGAGGATTTTAAAGAGAAGGCTATAAGATTTGCCTTTTAAAAACCCTGCTGTGCTAGGAGGTGTTTTGTATGGTTAAAAGTATCCTCCTTACCTAATAGGACAATAGGTCTTTTAACTGGTATACATCATTTTGCTTCTCTGAGTGGGATAGCTATGTAATTTCAGAAAAACATGGAACTATACGGAGGCTCAAATCAGGAAAATACTATAAAGTTCAGGAACTCACCTTTTAGTTATTTGGACTAGATATACTACTTATGAAGATGAGGTTTTTTGTTGTTTTCTAACAAGTATTCAGATTCACCAAATTCTGAAAATATTCCACTCTAGTCTAAAAGATGGGATTTCTCCTGGACCTAGTTTAGGATGTTATTTATAATCAAGTTGTCTATGCTTGTTGTCTTTATCTTTTCAACTTCAATTCAAGGAAGTACAATCTGCTCTGTCCCCAACTGTTTGCATGATGTTGCTAAACATAAAAGATACTTTTCAATCCTCACTTTATTTGACCCATCTGAAGACAATTCTTTATGGAAATGCCTGCTTTCCCTGCCTTCCAAGACAATACACTTCTAATTTCTGCTCATTTTCCTTGATACTTCTCAATCTCCTTTGGGGGCTTCTTTTCCTCTACTCAGCCCTTAACTGGTATCTTCTCATTCTACCCATCTCCCTTGCTTTCACCCGCTCTCATGGCTTCCCTTAATCAGGAATTTTTTAATACTTAATACTTAATCAGTATCTCTCTCCAGCTCAGACTTCTGTCTGCGGCTCCAGATCCACAGAACCACCTTATAGACATCTCATGTGACCATTCTTCAATTATCTACAAATCTATTTTTAAATCTGAACTCATGACCTCATTTTATACCAAATTGGTTCTTTCTCTTCCTCCTTCTTCCTTCGGCACCACAATCTACTCAGTTGTTTAACATCTATAATTGCCTCATAATGTAATAAAGCCTGTTGTTTTTAAATTGAAATATCTTTTGCATATTTCAATTTCTTTCCAGCCCTGTTATAGACCATTTTTTGCTGCTATAACAAAATAATATAGACTGGGCAATTTATAAACAACAGGAGTTTATTTGGTTTAGAGTTCCACAAGCTGGGAAGACCCAGAGCATGGCACTGGCATCTGGCATGGGTTATCCCACAGGGCAAGGTGGAAGTACATGTGAGACAGAAAATAGAGGCTAAACTTATCATTTTATCAGGAGCCCACTTCCAAAATAACGAGCCCTCTCCCACAATAATGGCATTAATCCATTCGTAAAGGAAGAGAGTCCTCATGGCCACCTATTAAAGGCCCCACCTCTTAATACTGTTACAGTAGCAATTAAGTTTCCAACACATGCACTTTTGGGGAACATATTCAAATCATAGCAAGCACCATTTCTATACTTTTTTTTAAATTTTTTTTTTTTTTTTTTTTTTTTTTTTGAGAGAGAGCCTCAAGTGTCACCCTGGGTAGAGTGTCATAGCATCACAGCTCACAGCAACCTCCAACTCCTGGGCTCAAGTGATTCTCCTGCCTCTGCCTCCCAAGTAGCTGGGACTACAGGCGCCTGCCACAACGCCCGACTAGTTTTTGGTTGCAGCCATCATTGTTATTTGGCAGGCCTGGGCTGGATTCAAACTTGCCAGCTCAGGTGTATGTGGCTGGTGCCTTAGCTGCTTGAGCCACAGGCACCGAGACCATTTCTGTATCTTAATTTAGAGTGCCTATCATTATTTTATTATATGGATTACAACAACAGTTTTTTCACTTGTTTCTTGAGTGAGTTTTCTAAATCACAAATAAGAATGTATCATTCCCTGGATTAAGAACCCTTCAATGACTCCTCACTGTTTCTAAGATAATATCCAAATTCCTTTTTTTAAATTTGAGACAGAGTCTCACTATGTTGCCTTCAGTGGAGTGCAGTGACATCACAGCTCACAGCAACCTCAAATTCTTGGGCTTAAGTGATTCTCTTGCCTGAGCCTCCCAAGAAGCTGGGCCTACAAGTGTCCACCACAATGCCCAGCTTTGTTCTTGTTGTCATTATTGTTTAGCAGGCCCGGGCTGCGTTCAAACCCACCAGCCCCGTTGTATGTGGCAAGAGCCTTAATCACTGAGCTATAGGCGCCAAGCTGATGTCCAAATTCCTTCATCATCATTTCCAAAGCTTTCATTCCTCTCCTAGCTCATTTCTCATTATTCATCTATTTACCTTCTGAGTCCAGTCAGGATGAATGACATTCACGTTCCCCCTTCACTTAACTAGCTCCTACTCAGCCTTTAGATTTTAGCTTAAGTAGGGGAGTTTCTAAGAAATCTGATCCAGAGACTATAATAGGTTACCCTCTCTTAGGGTCCCCATAGTAAGCACAGATAATAAGCTCCTGAAAAATTATTCTTTTGCCATTTGATCTCTTCTTACTATCTAAAAACAGGGTTCAATAAATATTTGTGGAATGGATGAAATAATTACTTATTTCATAGATCTGCTACATATGGTTCTTAATGTTTTATGTTTTAATGGATGAAAAGAATTTTTACAATTTGTTTATGCGCTGCAGAATATAAACTAAGAGTAGTAAAAAAAATCTAAGATTTGAAAAGGAAACAAAGGAAAGACAAATAAGCAACACTAACTCCATGAGCTATTCTCTCCTGGAGAGGACTTCAAATTGACTCTCAGTTCCAGGGCAACACTGTGGATTTCAGCAGTTTTCTCAGAAGACCGAGAACATGTGCTGCTGGAGGACCCCCTGGTGGCTAAGTGAACAGTTTGCTTCCATTAAAGGTGGCATTCATTCAACAAATATTTATTGTGCAACTACACACACGTATATACACATAAATATACTACATGACAAGTAGACGATAAGTGCTTGGGGATACATCAGTAACCAAAGCAAATAAAAATCTCTAATCTTATAGAGGTTTTACTCCCCATTTTATCTTTAGTACCTCAAAGAGTGCTTAATAAATATTCATGAACTAACTAGTTATTGTTTCATAAGGCTGATTCCAATCTAAACCATTCTGTGTTTCCTTATGTCTTGATGGCCTTCCATTCTGGTTGTGGTATTGTATGGCAGGTCCCATAGATAAGGAAGAAGGGTTGGGATTAACTCCTATTTCTCTGTTTTCTTTTATTTCACTAATTTTAAAATCATTTTTCCATAATTTAGTATAATTACCAAAATGTTAGCTTATAAATTTTACAGGTCTTTTTATAGTAAATACATAGGAGGTTATAAAAAATCATCTTTTACCACAAATTATTTGAGGATTTTGCCTATGGTAATGGCGGAGAAATGTTACTCATTCACAACAGGATGAACACTAATTTTAGCAAATTATTCAAATACTTTATTTAAAAGAAAATCAATTTGTTATTTATTTCGTTTTTCATCAGTGGTTTCTCTGTGAAAACTAAAAACTTGAACAAAGTTAACTCATGCTTCTGCCAGATTACCTTATCTACATGTTCTAGGGATTAAAAAGATAAAAAGTAAGGTTACTGTTTCTTTAAGAGCTACTAAGTAAAGTATTCATTGAGGTTTCTTCCAAAGGGAATACCTGGTGTATCAGCAATCTGACAATACTAACACATGCCTTATATCACATTTATAAGCATCAGAATTCATTCAAAAATGTAGTTAATAATCAGGATGAATGTCATTTACTTTTATTTTGATCTCCAAGGAATACTGTTTACTTTGCTTTAAAATTTATGTGAGTCATTTGGTTATATGCCTTTTTTTAATTAGCTAGAAGGAAGCAATCACTGGGGAGAAAGCGGAAATCAATTTTGATCCAATATTGATAGCTACTGTGCTGTAAACTGTGTGTCCTTTCTAATTAAATGTAAACATGTTCAGTTCTAAAGTCCAGCAGCAATGACAACAGTCACTAGGAAAGATTGCCTAAGAGCTGTTCAACTGATTTGCTTGGCCTTTATTTCTTTCAAAGTTGTGCTTGTGCAATCATCGGTGGGGTAAATGCTGGTTGTAACTGACTTTTTTAGGTCATCTTCAGAGAAAAGATTTGACAAGAATGCAGAGTGCTCTGTAATACTTAAAGTTACTCATTAACTATGTCCTTCTGATAGCTAATCAATGGCACTGCATAGAGTCAAATTTGGTGCACTACGGTGGGGGGGGGGGGGGGCGCCCCGGCG
>CAUYRH010014799.1:0-12383 GCA_963574655.1 Perodicticus potto
AAGAGAAACTTCTCTAAAGAAGACAGGTGCACGGCCTACAGGCACATGAAAAAGTGCTCACCATTCTTAATCATCAGAGAACTGCAAATCAAAACTACTTTGAGATATCATCCAACTTCAGTACGATTAACCCACATAACAAAATCCCCAAACCAAAGATGCTGGCATGGATGTGGAGAAATGGGAACACTTCTATGTTGCTGGTGGGAATGCAAACTAATATATTCCTTCTGGAAGGATGTTTGGAGAATACTTAGAGATCTAAAAATAGACCTGCCATTGGATCCTATAATTCCTTTACTAGGTATATATCCAGAAAACCAAAAATCACATCATAAAAAAGATATCTGTACCAGCATGTTTATTGCAGCCCAGTTCATAATTGCTAAGTTGTGGAAGAAGCCCAAGTGCTCATTGACCCACGAATGGATTAATAAACTGTGGTACATGTATGCCATGGAATATTCTACAGCCTTAAAGAAAGACAGAGACTTTACCTCTTTCATGTTTACATAGATGAAGCTGGAACATATTCTTCTTAGCAAAGCATCTCAAGAATGGAATAAAAAGTATCCTATGTACTCAGCCCTACTATGAAGCTGATTTATAGCTGTCATATGAAATTTAAAACCCAATTATAGCACAAGAATATGGGTAAAAGGGCAAGGGAGGGTAGCAGAGGGGGCAGATGAGTGGAGGGAGGGCGATTGGTGGGATCACACCTATGGTGCATCTTAGAAGGGTACAGGTGAAACTTACTAAATGCAGAATATAAATGTCTTCATATAGTGATTAGGAAAATGCCATGAAGGCTATGTTAAACAGTTCAATGAAAATATTTCAGATTGTGTATGAAGTCAGCACATTGTGCCCCATGATTGCACTAATGTACACAATTATGATTTAATAAAAATAAAAATTAAAAAAAAGAGGTGATTAGGTTATAAGGGCTCCTATAATTCATTAATAGTTCATGAATGGATTAATGTGTGTTCACAGGAATTGGTTCCTGATAAAAATTTGGCCCTCTTTCCTTGCCCCACCCCCACACGCTCTCTCACTCTTCGACCTTCAACCATGGCATGATGTAGCAAGAAGGCTCTCGCCAAATGTGGGCCCCTTGAACTTGGACCTTCCTGCCTCCAGAACTATGAGAAATAAATCTCTGTTCTTTATAAATTACCCAATCTCAGGTATTCTGTTGTAGTAGCACAAAACAGACTAAGACAATTGTTATGTCACAGTGACCTGTGATACTGTTTTGATCAATGGTTTTAAGCCCTTGATATTTATGATAAATTTCCCAAAAGAAAAGACAATTATAAATTAAGTCCTTTTCTTTATTGTAAATTAACGTTGGGATTTTCCAGATGGGTTCTTGGACCATCTCAAAAGCTTATTTCTCCTTATAATGAAACTAATTGGACTTACTGATAAATTATATGGGAAGTATTGTCAAATAATAAGTAATGGTAAACTTTCTTTGAGTTATACTCATACAAATGTGTTAATTAATATGTATTCTAGAAGCTGTATGAAATACTGAGAAATCTGAATATACCGTTGGACTGGGTAAGAATTCCCAGATCTCTATTAAAGAAACGGCTTGGTACATAAAACTGCTAACCCATCATTAAGCAAAACAAGAATTAATTGAATGCCAAAAAAAAAAAAAATGCTATGGTAGATTTTCATGCTAAGCTAGCAAGTACTGAAATTGTTAAGATATGTACAACTTAAATGAACTACATAAATTAATCCAAGTCAAATTACTTATGATGACCTATTGATAAACACTGCTATGCAGCTGAATTAGAAAAATAGAACTAGCATTTAAGAGTATGTAACTCCAATGTTAGGAGTAGACTCATGAAGAGCCTGGACAGCCACTTAGGTCCTTCCTGAGTCCCTGATGCTTCCTTCAATATTATCAAGACTTCTGTCCTCTGTCATCATGACATCAGTGTCCTCTTTCTATTTTTCCTGTGTTTCTCTTCTGTTTATACATGGCAAAATAATGCAATAATTAAGGATTCATAATCAATAGTGTCCACAGGGAACTTAATTAAACATTGGATGCATTATGCTAAACTTAAATTCTTACACGTTCTTAGAAGTTCTCCGATTCACCCTGTAACAAATTTCACTGATATTCCATGTATGACTATTGTTCAAATCACACATCTGGCCCTTTCTATAGAGTTTGTTCTTAGATTCGTGAATATGGAGCCTTGTTTAAATTCAAGCATAGGAAAAACCTATAGTGAGGATTTTGAAGTTAAATTAGTCCAGCAATTGAATAAACCAAAGGAAAGACAATCGAACAGTTGGTAGACAAATTTATAATTCCAATTCCTTAATTGTCAGCATCCTCCAAATACCCAGTGATTCAATAAATTACACTATGGAATAAAGAGGAATTTCCCAGCAGGCACAAATCCTTCTGAATGGGCATCTTTTGTCTGGATGCTCCTTCCCTGGTTTGGCATAAACAGAAATAAAGTTATGATTGGAAATCTGTCTCGAACATTAGTTGCTATAGTTAATGCTACTGAAAAAGCTATAATTTCCCACCCAGCTAACTTCTATAGTTGTTTTGGATAACAACTTTGATTAAAAAGAAAATACTAAATGACGGCTTTTCACTATCTGTTGGCTGAAATGGGTGGGAAGTGTGATAGCTCACACCTCCTGCTGAACTTAGATAAATACATCTGATATGACCTAAACTCAGTTGTAAGAAACCAACAAACAAGTTACTTGGCTAAAATAAATAGATTCTTCGTACTCATTTTTGATATATCCAATTTTGTATAGTTTGATTCCTAGGAGCTCCTGTTGAGGAGGTTACTTCAGCCTCTTAGTATTATTTTTCTGATAGCCAGTATAACAGTCTCCTTGGTGGACTGTATTCTCTCAAGAGTCTTAAATGCTCTTATACGGCCAGCTGCTACATGTCAAATGGCCTCACTATAGTTAGAATAACACAGATAGGAAGAGAACGTAAAGAAATAGTCAGATAACTATTCTAGATGACTAAAAAAAAAAGGCCACTTGTCAGATGATGTCAAGAACTGTAAAGTCCATACAACCTAACAAGTCCATTATAATGGTGAACAGAGAGTGGTGTCAGTCGCCAAGTTGTTGGTCAATCTCTCAAAATAGAGTCTAAGGAAATTGTTAGATTATATTTGTCCTAAAGCTGCCTCTGTACTCTGAATTCCTGAGCAGCAAACTTTAACCTAACTTAGAGTGTATTTTTTTAACAAGGAGCTGAGCCTCAGCCATTTGCAGCGCTGAACTCCAGACAGAGGACCCCAGCTATTCAGATTCTTTCCAAATAAGGCAAATAACCAAGTTGTAACCAGTCAAGCTGTTTCTGTACCTTCACCCCCTTTTTCTGTCTGTAAATGCCCATGTCGTTAAGTGGAGCTCTCTGAATCTCTCTGGTCCCGAGTACTACATGATTCATGAATTGGTTTTTGCTTGAATAAACTCTAGTAAATTAAATTTGCCTGTAGTTTTTCTTTAACACTTACAACTAGATACTGATTGCTTTGGATAATAGTAAAGGGGTCTGTTAGTTCTATTTGTAGCAAGAATAGTGTTTTCTTCCAAGTAGCAAGCCAGTCTGTATATAGTCGATATATAGTTGGTTTATAGTTAAGGGCATCACAAAGAGTGGAACACATCTCCTTTTACTTCCAACTTCCTCACCCCAAAAGAATAATCTTTACAGAAGCAAAGGCAGACAGAAACACAGATAAACAGAGCTGAGATCCACATTACGACAGGAGAATATAAGAGCCACAATTGGCTAAAGAATAGTTTCTAGGCTCACACAGATGTACATCAAGACACTGAAGGAAATTACCAGAGTTTTCAGAGTTACTTCGGGTAAGAAAAATGGAGAACGATTTCCAAAAGTGGAGACAGGCAAAAATTCAGACACCCCAGCCCAGTTAGCTCAATGTCAATTCCTGGCAAAAATCTACAAATGATGATTAGCCAGATGGTGCAACGAGATGGTTGGTGATGTAGAAGTTGCCTGACTCCCTTCAGAAACCTGTGCTACAGGAAGATAAAATACATTGTTGAGCAAGATGTGGAAGGATGAGCTGCCCAAGGCGGTTTGAGGTGGATGTTTAGAATGAGGTGCTGTCCCCTCAGAACAGAGGTTCTCTACCTTCCTAACGCTGCGATGTATTTTCATTGTTACAAAGGGAGCGGAACCCACAGGTTGAGAACCGCTGCCTTAGAAGATTTTTCATGGAAGATTAGATAGACTCTGTAGCTCCTGTAGAGATAACCAGGTTCAAGAAGAGGACATTGTACAAAGGAAGATTTTGTCTTAATTTTCAAACAATCAGAGCTATTCAATGATGCAATGAGATTAAAGAGTAAGCTCCATGTCACTAGACATATTCAACTAACATTAGCATTAACATCTACTAGCATTGCTCTAGAAGTGAACACTCTGTTGAGAAGTTGGACCAGTTCTTTTCAGCTTAAGATTTTAGAATCATGTTAGTCCCATAAAGGCATGTAAGTCATGAGCCTCCTTCTCACCCCTGTTGGAAAGGAGTGAGAAGACCCACACTCAAGGATCGACTTGACCACTGACCATGTGCATGACCTTGGGAAACTCACTTATCTCTCTAATCTTGGCTGCCTTCTACGTAAAATGAAGATAATTTTTTATAGGGATGTTGTGAGTTACAGGAACCTTGTAAGTAATAAATTAAATGAGATAATGTCCGTAAAAGCATTTTATAAACCAAAAAGTGCTGTACTAATGTGTGTAATCATTAAGATTTTAGGAGCTTAGAAATAAAGGACTCTTGAGGCAAGTAGCATTTTGTATGGATTGCATTATTCAATGCTGGCTCTCTGAAGCCTGCATGGAAATAAAGTGCTATGAAGCATATCAGGCCAGTCCTGGCATGCAGGGCACAGATTATTACTCAAATTCCTCATTCAGCCATAATGATTATTTTAAAGCATCACGGCTGGGCCTAGTGTATCTGCTTAGAAGTTGGCATATTTTTATTTTGGTTTATTCCAAGTTAGAAAAATGATATATTGGGTACTCTCTAGTTCTAAGGACAGTGGATGAAATTCCCCATCTAATTAAAGAAGTTGACAGATGGAAACGAATTTCATTAGATTATATCCCCAGCTCACTGGTGCACTTGGAGCTAGGTTGCTGGGGCTGCTCTTCAGAGGCCTGGGCGGAGAAAATGATGCTGAACGGATAGGGTTGTTTTCCTCTCTGCGACATTCAGGCACTGCAAAGACGTCGGTGGTTTGAGGTCTGCTTCTTAGCTGTGATTTCTAGCTCTGCTGCGTCATTGTTCTGCGAAGAACATGGAAAATATCATTTCTGGGCATCTGGGGCATGGATTCATTTATTCACATTTACTGTGCACCTGCTGCTTTCTTGCATGATTCAATCCAGCACAAATTTGTTGAGTAGCTACTCTCCACAGAAGGCCTTTAGAGTGGGCCCAGCCCTGCTCTGACACAAGAACTGTGTGTTTTCCCATCCCAACAATGACCAGAACCCCAGTCTCCAAATTTACTGTGGATTTATTACGGTCAGTGTCTCTGGCTCTGGCACTGCATCTGTGGACCCTGAGCATGAGGGGTTTGAGAGTTGTATCAGACGTGGGGCTAGCGGAGACTCTTCCAATGACCTAACCTCTCCAGTGATGGAGCGGGGACAACAGAGAAGTAGAGGCTGCTCCTTTGACCCTCTAAGAGGTTGTTTGAAGCCGGTGATTCCTAAGGACTTTGCCGGTGCTCTAAAACTTTACCAGTTCACTGATAAAGAGTAATTATAAAATAGCGGGATACCACGTAGCAAAAAATTACCAGCCTTGGGACTGTGTCTCTGAACCAGCTGAATGTCCTTGGGCAAGTCCTTAGTATCTTTGATACTCTATCTTCTACTTATAAACAAGGATGAAAATCTTTCCATCCTATAATTGATTTAATTCCTAGAGAAAAATATGCATTTCAAACTCCTAACAGCTATACTGACACATAGTAGGGATTCAGTAAGCCTTTGTTGGCTCCCTTGCCCCACTTCACTGACAAGAGCTTCTTCTTTTCTTCCCCCCTCCAAGAAAATGAAGACTCATATATCAGAAGACCTGACAGGTGGCATGCTGGGGAGGAAAGCACAAAGGATCTCAGAAAAGTGAGAGAGGTTCTGGTCCCCATCTTAGTCAACTAAGTGGGAGTTTCCAAGACCACCACCCTTGCAGCTGAGGACACCCAGATCTCCCAGCTCGGCCCTACCTCCCCACCCGCCCGGGCAGCTGGTGTCATTTTCCCATGACCTAGAGGAATCAGGACATCTGTCTTCTGAATTTGAGAGCATATGATGTACTGCTAGGGCTCCAAAAAGCAAAGCCACCAACTTCTGAGCCAACTTGTATTCCGGATATTGCATTTTACAGCACCATATTTACAGGGCTCTGCATTTCCAGACACAGTAAATCTTCTTTCCTCTTCCTGCAGAAGGAATTGCCGTACATGCATAAAACTGTTGAAAAGTTTCAGCCTGTTTCTCTGTTCCCTTTCCCCTGCGTAAGCATTCCTACAGAGCCTGGCTTGGTTGCCCAGATGGTCTATGAGAAGAAATCAACATCTCATCACTGGGTGTTTCTCAGTGCCAAGACACACAGAAGGTTTATGTTTCACGATGGAAAGGTAAGTATTTAGAATGAGATAGAACTGGGGCTCCTTTTATTTCATACTCTTTTTCACAGTAGTGGGTTTTATTCTGAATCTCACTAGACACTTGACAAGCATAAAAAGCAATCATTGCCTGCCCCCAAAACATTGCCTTCTGAGGATTTTTGTATTTTTTTTTTTTTGTCATTGTTTCTTTGAACTGAACCTGCCTCAGTGAGAGAAGGCTGTTCTCCATGGGAGGGCTATGATGCTGACAAAGATGACATTGTTTGCACTGCAACCAGGGACAGTAAGTCTGTGGGGTGCTGGACTCCACCATCCAAGGCCTCTTCCTGAAAGCAGGTGGGAGCTGGGAACTCTCTGATAGGGAAGGGAATGGTTTTCAGGCACAGGGGTGCTGAGATGGGTTTGAAAAGTTTGTTTTTGTTTTTCCTTTGTCTGTGTGAAAAGCTGTCTTAGACTGGTCAGGCTGCTGTAACACAATACCTGAGTATGGGTAATTTATAAATAGCAGAAGTTATTGTTCACATTTCTGGAGATTGGCAAGTCTAAGATCAACGTGCCAGCAAATTAGGTGTCTAGTGAGGGCCTATTCTTCATATATGGATACTTTTTGCTATGTCCTCACATATCAGGAGGGGTGAGAAAGATTCTTCAAGCCTCTTTTATAAGGGCACTAATCCCATTCATGAGGGCTCCATCCTCATGACCTAATCACCTCCCAAAGTCCCCTCTTCTTAATACTATCATCTTTGGGTTTAGGTTTCAGTAGATGAACATTAGGGTAGGGGTCACAAACATTCAGCCCACAGTGAAAACTAACCTGGCCTGTGCCACCGAGTTCAAGTCTACAATTCATGGTTATCTTTCTACGCACAGGCTCTGTGCCAAGCACAACCTTTACTGAATGCAATTTTGGGTGCCTCAATGTTTAGAATGCAGTCACCTATACCACCCTTACAAAGGCTCCTACTCCATATTTCTTAACCTTTGGGGATTTTTAAGAATTCACAGGAAACCATGAGCATCTTCCCTCCTCTCTGTCTTTCTCTATGTTTGTCTTTCTTTCTCTTGCACACACACACACACCCCAGAGGCAGAATAATTTTGCATGAAATTTCATGGATTTCTTGGCCTTGAAAGCCATCCATATGAATCAGAGAGTCAGTGGATCCCCTGGTTAAGGACTTTGCTCTAATTTGTGCCCAACTGGGGAATTTTGTGCCCCCAGTGTAAGCTTCCTGGGAGCAAGTTGGCACTATGCTCATCTCTGTGTCCCCCACAGCCTCCAGCCCAGCACCGAGTGGTGATGACAGATTCCACACCTAAGTCAGCATATGCCTAGAACCCACCAGATGACTTTGCTCAATTTATTAGCTGTCGGTGATTCTACCCACTGAATAAAGAGAGCAGACCACAGTGCACCTTAAGAGGAAGACTCACTGTCAACCCTCCAACCCAGAAGAACACTCACAAGCACAGAGCCAGTGATAGCACAGTCTGGCTCAGACCCCATGTGGCTCCCAGCCCTGCTCACATCTTCATAAGACCCATCACCCAGCCTGTGCTTACTGGACCACCCATCAATGCTCAGAATCCCCCTTCAGTTAAGTCTTAAGATATTAATCAGGCACAATCAGAACTGCCACAAAAGGCAGGTGCCTTTTATTTGTTTTCTTTCATACACAAAATATCATAAAAAGCTGCATTAGGCTGTCCTTTGCCCTAAAGATAAGAGCTGGTCTGCTGGGTCACTTGGAGAAGTCAAAGTCCTGTCCTATGAATTGGGGGAGGGGAGGATGGGGAAGGGCCCGGGAACATAATGGAAAGAGGAAGGGTCTGGACTAGGAACGCCTGGTTTGCATTCCCAGAGGTGCTGCTTTTGAACTAGGAGGCCCTGGCTGGCTGTGTCACTTAACCTTTCTCCCCTCTCTGTCCCATCTGTAAACTGTGGATAATAATTTTTACCTCACATTGTTGTTCTGGAAATCCAAGGCTGAGAATGTGCCTTTTGCACTATAGCGTGCGTTTATAAGAGGAGCATGAACAATCCTACTGCTAGTCCTGAGCTCCGACGACTCTGTGTACCAGGGGACAGTGGGGACAGTGCCCGTGGGAAGGAAGAGTAGCTTCCCTGCCCTGCAAGTCCATCCCCTGAGCTGAGGGGCCAGAGCAACAGCACTAATTCCAGTGACCTTGGTCCCCTGGGATGAGGCAGCTCAAGGCCTCCTGGACCAGGAGTCCAGAACTGAGGCAGCAATCGCCCCTCTGTAAACTCTCTGGCCTCCAGGGCTCCCGCATCTCTGTGCGCAGACAGCGACAGCTAAGGAGCCTGGGGTGGAAGGGAGCAGGCTGTGGGATGCTGTTGCCATGGCAACTCCTAGAGGTGTTCCTGAAAGGAAGGAGAGGCCAAGGGGCTGGGGTTGCTTTTCTATCCCTTTCAGCGAGTCTAAAAGTGAGAGAGGGTCCAGGGAGAGAGAGGCCTCCTGATGTCAGCAGGCACAAAGGCCCCCACCTGGGGTCACACGGCGAGTGAAGGGCAGAGCTGAGACACCGCCCAACTCTGCTCTTCCTCCCACACCAGCCCGCTGCGCAGCAAACGACAGAATTGGAGGCAATTGTGACTTTGCTGCACAAGCCTCCATCCCTGCTTCCCTGGGCTTCCCATTACCTGTTACCTGTCATTACCTAAAGGGGGTCAAATGAAGGCAGCTGCCGAACCCAGTCCCCAGTGCTCCCTGCTGGGTGGAAGCCAAAGCTGCCTCCCTCAGGGAGCAGATGCAGCCAGAGTCAGCCCCACGACTCACTGGGGAGCGGCAGGTGGAGATCCCTTTCCTCTGAGGTCCCTGAGTCATGAAGATGTGGCCCCAGGCTCCAAGTGGCCATGTGGCCTGCCCAGGGGAGAAGGCCCAGCGGTGGGGGTGGGAGTGAAGCCAGCGGGCAGGGAAACAGATGCGAGGGGCGCAGAGTACAAGTGAGACTGGGGTGGCATCTGAGGCCCCATCACCGTGTTCCCAGGGGCCTCTTGCACTCTGCCCTTGCGTGACTGGTTATGGGAGTCAAAAGTTGTCCCTTCCATTGTCCCCCACTGTTGTCCTCTTTTCCTCTGCCTCCTGTAGCGTCTACAGCTTGGTTTCATGGCAATCACCATCCTCTCCAGTGATCCGCCATCCCATTGCTCTGGGGACTTGAAAGCCTCCACCCTTCAAAAGAGACCCGGAAGAGGCATCGAGGCATTGGGAACAAGTGGGGAGGAATTCGGGTGGGAACAGGTTGCCTTTTCAAATCCCTAAAACATACTCTGCTGGCAGCCACACACCTGTGTGGGATACCAGGGGCAGCAGGCCCTCCGGGGAAGCAGTGGTCGGAGATAGGTGCAGAGAGCTCTACCACTCACCAGCTGGGTCACTAACCTCTCTGTGCCTCAGTTTCTTCCTTTGTAATTTGGAGCCTAATAACACCAGGCTCCTGGGGTTGTTCTAAGAGTTGAATGAGGTAATGCATAGAGTTCCAGGAAAGATGGTTGTTTTGTCAAGATGAGTACAGATGTCTGACCCTCAGCCTGCCCCAGGCACCGGAGAGAAATGAAGGAAGGGAGTCCCCCTGAGGTCTCACTCCCAGGAAGACACTGTCCACCTGTCACAGACTTTGAGGAGCAGAGGCTCGTTACGGAGCTGATGCGACAGGATTGAAGGCACATACTACAGACTGACTCACAGCTCGCCCTTGAGAACAGAGTGCTGTATCCCAGGACAGAGCAGAGGGTCCTGGCTATCTCCCCAGTGCACTCAGCTGACGGAGGCGGCTGTGGAAGGCCTCCTATCTACAGATCTGTGACAGTAGACTCGGCGGCAGACGGAGGTGCTCTCAGCCAGAGTGGGGGAAAGGAGCAGAAAGCAAAGTTTTAATACCCAAAGTAAATCAGTCACAAAAATAAAACTCCTAAGTAGCTTTTTCAAAATCTCCCAACTACAGGCTGTTAGAAATGAATGGTACTGCGAATAGGACAAATCAAAATACATAAGAGACCAAAGGTGACCTTTCAAGTGACAAAAATACCCCTGATGAACATGTTTGCCTAATCCAAAAAAGTACAGAAAATTCTCTTGCACAAAATTAGGCAAAATACATTGTATACAACTAAATTACAGAGATTAAAACATAATGGTAATTGACTTTATAATTCTACCCTAATTTTTTAAACCTGAAGAAATGGAAGTTTTTTGTAAGAAAAATATTGATTATCCCAACTGAATGAGGAAGTAGAAAATCTGAACATTTACCAGGAAAAAAAAAAAAAGTTATCAAATAATTAACTCCATAAAAGATACTGAGTCAAAATGGTTTTGAATGAGTTCTTTCAAACTTTAAAGACAAATATAGGGCAGGGGCAGTGCCTGTAGCTCAGTGATTAGGGCACCGGCCACATATACCCGGGCTGGTGCCTCCGAGCCCAACCTGGGTCAGCTAAACAACAATGACACTGCAACAAGAAGATAGCCGGGTGTTGAGGCAGGCATTTGTAATCCCAGCCACTTGGGAGGCTGAGGCAAGAGAATCGCTTAAGCCCAAGAGTTTGAGGTTGCTGTGAGTTGTGATGCCACAGCACTCTACCGGGGGTAACATAGTAAGACTCTGTCTCAAAATAAATAAATAAATATAATTCGCACACTAGAATACCTATTTTAAAGCATGGAAAATGCTTTTCCTGTTAAAAAGAGCTAAATATAGCTAAGCTAAAATCGCAGAACTTGATGAAGAGACCATGTTTGTGCACAGACACTTATTTACTGCAAGCCTATCTCGCCTCTTATGAAAAACATGTAAAACTTTAAAATAAAATACTGTGGTTGTATCCACTGGTATATTAAACAAATGGTTCACCAGAATCCCCATATCTTATTTCAGAAATGGAAGAATTTGAGAATAAGCGAGAAATGCAAAGTTTAATATTGAGAGTCATTAATTTAATTCATCTCTTCAATTGGTCAAAAAAGAATTAGTAAGATTATTCCACTGAAAGTACACTTGATAAAATTCAGCACACAACCATTTCTGATTTTTAAAAAATGCTTAAATAGTTTTTCAAGCACCATTGTAGGAAGAGAAGAACGGAGGAGACAACCCAGCTTCTCCCAAGCCAGCAGCCGGCCTGTGCACCAGGCTCACGAGGACCCTTCATGTTCGCCAGTTCCCTGGGGCTTCTGTCCTCACCATCACCCCCTTCACCCCTGGGAGTCCAGCCTTTTGCCCCTCGTACTTGGAACAGTTCTGCAAATCAGAGTGCACCTTTTCTAGGGAGTCTAGAAGACCCAGATCTACCATGGCAGCCTCCCTGAAAAATCTGTCAAAGCGGCTTGAACCACAGCAGCTGCCACACCCGGTGTGCACCCCCAGGACTTCCACTCTGGTGGAAGCTCCCACGGCTAATGGCCTGGGAGTTTGTCCGCTCAGCTCTCACTTGTGGATTTAGTCAGGGCCTTATTTTTCTTTTCTTTTTTTTTTTGGTGAGATTACAGATTAATTTTATTCTTTTTTTAATTTTTATTAAATCATAATTGTGTACATTAGTGCAATCATGAGGCACAATGTGCTGACTTCATATACAATCTGAAATATTTTCATCGAACTGTTTAACATAGCCTTCATGGCATTTTCTTAATCACTATATGAAGACATTT